>JAKTSS010000318.1:0-14842 GCA_030580355.1 Debaryomycetaceae sp. yHKB357 | reverse complement strand
AAAACGAGAATTGCGTTTCAGTCGCGACGGAGTGTAGACTGATTCCGCGTCGGTCTCTGAGGGCGGGGCGTAGCGCACCAATTGGGCGTCGTGCAGGGCTGTTGGCGGATTGAGAGCAGAGTAGAGAGCACGCAGAGGCGCCTGGGGAAGGTCGTCGAGCGGCGAGCGGGCGCCGATAGTGCTGTAGTAGTCGTAGTCTATTGACTTGGGGCCCACTTTGCGCAGCAAGACCCTGATTGCGTGACGAAGCGGCAGACGCAGTTTGGGTGCAAAAACCGTGTCAAGGGGCGACACCGAACCCGCATCGGTCGATTGGCGTTTGAAGATCTGCATGGCCAGGCTGAGTTGACGTTGCTTGATAGGAAGATTATGCTGATGCTGCGACGGGTGTCATCTCGGAAACCTCGCGGCGAGTAGAAATTGCCGGGAAATGGCTGGCTGCCCAGTTGCCACTTTGGGCGCCGTAAATTTACGATGCAAGGTCATCTCGTGATGTCTTTTGCTTAGCTAACAAGATCGTGATTACATAAACATGCGATAGGCCGGGATCGGCCTCTTGAGGCCTCTGTGAGACCAACTACCAACGGCGTGTGGTTCAATGCAGCCCCATTGGTCCAGAGTGCCTGCCAATGCATTCGGACCTGCCTGCAATAGAACGTATAATGTCCTTGGAACCTACAAGAGCGAACCGCTAGCGACGTTCAGGCACCCGCGCCGCAGACCGCTGCCCACTGACCTTCCCGCGACGCGACGCATCCACACGGAAAGCGGCCTCGCCCCGCAGGTCACTGCCCACGACATGGCCCGCATCCTATCCGACCTGGGCCTGTTCCACCTGAGCATCGTCAACCCGCAGCACTTTTACCAAAACTCCGTGCTCATGGAGTACTCGAACCGCCAGCCGCACCCGGTCCTGCTACGGCAGCTTGCCGGGTATGGCAGGGCGCTCACCAAGCAAAAGATCGTGCACAGCGCCAACTTTGTGCGTCTCGAGCTTCCGATCCGGCTCGCGTTCCGTATCCGCGACCTCCAGCGGCTACCCTTTGGCATCGTCGACAACTACCACCTCAGCCAGATCTACGACAACTACTACCGCCTGTTCAACACCTTCCGCAAGCTCGCGCCCATCACCAACTACGACCAGAACGCCCTGTTTTGCGCCACCATATCGCGCATGCTCGAGGACAACGTGTTGCGCTTGTCGCACTTGATGATGGGCGCGCTCGAAGTGTCGTTGCTCGACGACTTTTCGCGCGAACAGCTCGACATGTTCATGAGCAGCATGATCCGGTCCCGCATAAGCCGCAGACTCATCATCGAGCAGCACTTGCTGCTTTCGCAGAGTTTCGCCGGGCTGCCCCTGGGCCTGTCGCCCAAGCCGCCCGATTTCATTGGCGAGATCTTCCACGACATCAACGCTATGGACGCGTTCCTTGCCGTGAGCGAGCTGCTCAAGGACTCGCTCGTGGACCGGTTCCCGTTCCGCGACCGCATGCCCGATCTTGTGATCGAGGGCGACACCGGCGCCACCGTCCGCTTCATCCGGCCGCACTTGCAGTACCTCTTTAGCGAGATCCTTCGCAATCTGTACGAGGCGACTATCCGCACCCACGGCCACAAGGCGGGGAAACTACCACCCGTGCGTGTCACCATCGTCAACGACCCCACGCAGTTGGTGTTCCGCATCTCGGACCAGGGCGGGGGCATTGCCCACGAAAAGCTCGCGAACATCTGGTCCTTCTACAAGACGCCCGCGCTGGCGCGGCAGAGTCTCGACACGTTCTACCGCATCCCGGGGCTCGAGTGGTACGCGAACCTCAACCACGACAAGACGGTGCATGCGCAGACGCACCCGCTCCAGAAGACGGCGCTTGCCGAGGCGGCAGTGGCGGAGGGCGTGGGCAGCCTGCTGCAGAGCAACACGCTCTGCAACCTCATGGCGCGGCCGGCAAGCTACAAGTTGGGCTTGGGGCTCCCCATATGCAAGGTGTATGCCGACTACTGGAACGGCGACCTTTCCATGAACTCGCTCCAGGGACACGGCAGTGATACGTGCTTGCTGCTACGGAAATTGGGACTCCATTCTAACGTTGTTCAGTTGGACAGGGCGTAGGCGGAGAGTTTGAAAGAGGGTGGAGGCTGAGGAGAGTGTGGAGGTCCGGGAGAGCTACTGCCAGTTTTAGAGCTACAAAGTCAAAAGTAACGAGCTTCCAGAGGACAACAAGTGCGAGACGTAGAACACAGCCAGTACGTAGAACAACACCGTGGCAGTCCGGCCAGCTCGATCCGAAACGCTTATCAAATCAGCTCAAGTAAGCTTATCAATAGCATGAACCATGTCAGAAAAACAAAAAACCCGGCTACTGCTCACTACCGCGGAATGGCAAGCCCATCGATCTCCTCGCTAATCAATGACGATGAGCCCGTGGACGACAGGCCTCCTCGCAAGCTTCCCGAGCGGTCCATGCCGCTTCGCGATATGGTCCTGCGCTTCCAGGTCTCCATGGCCGCGGCGCCCCTTCCTCCGATGCCGCATCCGGAACCGTCCTCTCAGCTGCTCCCGTCGTCGCATCTCCCTACCTCGCCGCATCTCCCCTCAACCTCGCCGCATCTCCCCACACCTACATCACATGTCCCCACGCCCGCATTGTCAAACACGCACCCTGTCCTGCTGCTTCCTACACTCGCTCCCTCGCCCCACCGTAAACTTCCCTTAATTTTGAACCAGCTGGACTCCCTACCCCCCGTCCGCCGCCAAGACACGCTAACGCCGTCCCGTCTTGTGGTCAGCGAGCACATCAAGCGCTTCCAAACCAACTTTCGCCTCCACCAGTCGCCTCCAGAACCCTCACCAACTGCAACTTTTGAACGCGCAAAGAACAGTGTTCGGTCGCTCTTGAACGCTGACGAGCCGCCAAGTCCTGCCCCAAAACCAGAACAAACACCGACGGCTCCCAAGAAACGCGCGGCCCCGAAAAAGAAGGCAGGCGACTCCAAGCAGGATACTAAGCGCGTGAAAACCGATTCGCACGCCGCATCGGCCTCTGTGTCTGAGGCAGGTTCCAGTACCAATGGCGCCAGCTCCAACACCAACACGCCCACCACCAGTAGCAATTCTCCCGAAAAGAAGGCTCCGGCCCGCAAAAACGTGAAAAAGACGAGCAGCGATCTTGCCAAGAAGGAGGCACAGCCCGTTCAAGAACCCGGACCAGAGCCGGCCATACTGGCCCTTTCGTCGACCATCAAGACTCTTGCAGAAGAAGCTCCCGTGTTGCCATCGCCTACAGTAATTGAGGTCCCTGAAAAAGGTATAGATGGTAATTCAGAAGGTGATTCTGCCACCCTGACAACCACTCTGGCCGAACCCAAACCCGCTAAATCAAATACCAGTAAAGAAAATGCCCCCGCAGAAAACAAAATAGTGGAACCGCCCATCATCGCGCTCAACATACCACTACTAGACCCCGCAGACCCCAAACCAGGCAAAGCGGAAGTCGTGATCAACGTGCTCCAGTTGATCGAGGACAAGTACGGGTGGCAAGCGGTGCATCCCAAGGCGACGCTGGCGCTCGAGATGATGGACGACTTGATTGAGGACTTTGACGATGAGCACGACGACGACTTGGAACCGGATCCGCCGCTGGACGATAAGAGCGTGGGCAAGAAGAAAAAGGAAAACAAGGAATTGACCCAGGAACAGTTGGTGAGACAGCATGAGTCGCGCATGAACCGGAAAGTCGGCAAGTACGACTACGAAGACCCCTTTATCGACGACGAGGAATTGCAGATGGAGGAGGAGATCGCCTCCACCAAGGAGGGCTTTTTCGTGTACTGGGGCCCCTTGGTGGACGACCGCAACAGTGCTAGCAAAAAGACATCAAAGGGTAAAAAGTAGTGTTCTTATTTGCAACACGTTGAACGTGTTCTACAAAGTGTGGTCACAGGTATCTGTGATTCGTCAAATATAGATGCCGTTATTTGTGCGTAGCGTCACTGCCTTATACATGTTGCAAAAGCTTCCCTTTCCGTGTACAACGCTTAATCGCCTGCAACTCCTTTTTTATTCGCAAGGTTCGGAATACCCACAGACAACGGGGGACAGCTTACGCAATTTGCCCTGAAGGACCGCGACATGTTGGAAGACACCATATAAATACATTGTAGTCAGTACTTGTCCCATGTATGGCTAAATACCTCAGTGCACTCACAACGCGACCTAGCTCAAAATCTTCGTCACCAAAATCTCTAGCATGCTCGCGGCATTCAGCTCCATAGGATTATCGCTGCCCTTGACCAGTGTGACATTCTCTTGCACCGCCAACACTATGTCGCGGTAAAGACGGAGATTTGCGGAACCCGGAACCAGTTTCAAAGCGCACAAGAGATTGAGGTAGGCCTGGAGAGTGCCAAAGCCGGCGGGCGATAGCACGACATGACCGTCGCGTTGCGGGAACGCGTCTTCGTTTGCAAGCTCTAGTAACTGCACAAGGTCTGTCTGTCGTGCGCTCGTCAAGGTGATAAAGGAAACGGAGCGCGCGGGGCGTGGGGGCAAGGCCGGGCCCAGCCCGGAAATATCGAGACCTGCCAAGCTCAATTCCTCCTCAGCGGGCGCCTGGCATGGCCGTCTCTTGATTAGCAATTCCTTTAGCACCCCGATCAAACTCGCCTTGGCGCCGGGCAACGGACAGTTTACTAGCGAATCGTGGATAAAGTCGTACACGATCTGTTCCGGGAAAATCGTCATGAGCTTGGTGAGGAGGGTTAGGACGATATAGGCAAAGGCCTCGCGCTCCTTGTTGAGGCAGTAGCAATGCAACACGAGCTGGAAAAGCATGGATGCGAGGACCGGCGGGACGGAATGTACCGTATCGGTACGTGTCAGTGTCCATTTTTCTGGTGTGGTTGTTTCCGTAGCCGAGTCCGGTGTGGTGGGCTCTTGCTTTGACTTTGGGGTGGTGGGTGCTGCCTCTTTCTGGGAGACTGGCGATTGGTCGTTTGCTGGCGCGGACAGAGACGCATGCAGATCCGAGCCTGCTGTTTCCTGCGCGTCCACGCTCTCTGGCGAAACCTGGTGAACGCTATACCACAACCAAAACACGGCCATATCCATATTTGACGAAAAGGAGAAGCGGGGATGCACCATGCCGGGCACAAGCAAGCGCAACGCCACGTACACGGCGTCCGAAAACAGGAGAGTATAGTTGGAATGGGTATGCAGGCTGCACACATGGTAGGTGAAAAGCCCCAAAACGCCCAAGAGGTTATCGCGAATCTCGGTACCGGAACTGTCGACCAAGGCGCTGGCGACATTCTGCTGGTAGTCACGTACGATTGCCTCGAAAACCTGGCCGGTATAGTCTTCAACCGACTGGCCCGGCTCGAGGTGCGAGGGAATAAGCCGTTTGGCGTCGGCAATGTACTGTACAAAGGTGTCGCGGGGTGCAAGGTCGAACGAAAGAGCGAGCTGGTACATGCGGTCATAGAGGGGTGATGCGACCGAGTAGTCATAGTATGAGGAGCGGCAGTCGCGACTCGGCTGCTGCAACACGCTAAAGTGGTCTGACGAGAAGCCGTAGCCATAGGTCACGCCTACCGCGTGCATCGAGTTTGTCACGAGACTGGTGAGCAATCTGCGTTCCAATGCATGCTCGTCCACCAAATCAGGAATCGGTTCATTGGGCGGAGTCGGTAGTGAATGGTACTCGCGGGCAAACATATACACGCGTTTGAGGATAAAGAAGGAAATGGTGGAGTCGACACCGCACTTTTTGAGCAAGTTGATTATCGAGACGGACGCCATGGACAAGAAGCGGGAGGGCCGATGCGTTTCGATTCGCAGCATGCATGAGACGACCAATTCAAAGACGCAGTGGATTTTGAGGTTGAAGATTCTGACATTGCGGGCGCGATCTTGCGGGTCAGTGGGGTCGAATTGCTGATCGGTTGTTATGTCTAGAGAAGCCAAGAGCTCGCACGCCTTGAGGAAAAGTTCCTTGGGGTTCCCGTGGTTAGCCAAGCACTCAAAGAGCTTGATGACGGAGTAGACACCCGGGACTTTCCTGATGGAGCCATCCATGGGATCATCAGTGACCAAAAAGGGCACCAATACTTGCGGCAAGTCCCATGCCACTTCATAAGTGAGTTCCGGATTGGCTTGGAGAGCAGCGAGTAGTTTTTGCAAGAGCTGTTCGCGCTGAGGGTACGAGTAGCGATCGGGGTCCGAAAAGTGAATATCAACGAGGGTGCTGAAGGACAAGTAGTCCTTCAGTTCTAGAGTATCAGCAAGCGCAGCATCCAACGCGTCCAAGACAGTCTCGAACGCAATGGGAGTTTCTTCAGCCGCCAGAGACGCCGACGGCGAGGGCGGGGTGCTCATTTTCTCTGCACCTTCAACAAGGCTCTGGTAAATAAAATTATATAAAAATCATCAGAACAGTCACGTGATGCGATATATCCATATCAGTCAGACTTGGTAGAAGAAAACAACTCTAAAATGTATGACTGACCACCATCCAAGAGTGCCGGACAAAGTGACCATCCGGTTCCTGCCGATAGGCTCGGTTGATATGGTGAGTCCACGCGTGATCTCCATCTCGAAGATCGCCACCGTCCTGTCCCTCTCCCGCTACTTGTCGGGAAAACTCAACACCGCCGTACACTTGTACGTCCAGAACCTGTTTTCCCCCACGCCTGATGAGATCATTGCCGACTTGTACTCTCACTTCAAAACAAACAACGAGTTGATCATCAGCTACTGTCAAACATTGGCTTTTGGTTAGTACTATGCGACAAATTATAATAGATAAAAACTGACATACTCTGTACATGGAGCACATTCTATACAGCCAACAGCAGATAAACATTGGCGGGTTTATCAAAACTCAGCCGTGCATCAAGCAAATCACAACTCAGTGTGGCGTCTAGCAAAACTCAGTGTGGCATCTGGCAAAACTCAATGCGGCGTCTAGCAAAACTCAACGCGGCATCTAGCAAATCACAAATCTTGCCTCGTGAGAGCCCAGTGCCCTAGTAAAACACAAACTCGGCGCTTCCCCGCTTGACCGTGAGCGTGCATCCATCGTTCCCCAGGCCGCCGGAATACTGGCCATTCTCATACTTGCACTCACCCACCACCTCCGAGCCCGCCGTCGCCACAATCTTGACACTATAGTTGGGCGGCGTCTTATTGTTGGGATTGGGGATCAAGCTCAAGTAGGTCAAGCCATTGACGACTCCCGCCCCGGCCACCACCGGTGCCCAGTTACCAATACCGCTCCCGGCATCGCCCCAAATACAGCCCTTCTGCACCGACACGCCCGAGTTGTTGATATAGTATTGGGTAGAGGTGGGTTTGCCGCCGTGCTGATAGTAGCTGGACCCGTCCACTACCGATACGGGCGCGGTCCCGCCTGCACCCAAAACTGTGGGAATGCACATGTTCTCAGAGCCGGGATAGTCTGTGCGGCAAATGGAAACGTCCTGGCCAATGGTCGAGCGAAAGTTGGCGGTGTTGGCGCCCCACTCACAGAGATTGTTGGCTTGCAGGTTGGACCGGTAAAGCTTGCCGCCCTTGCATTGCAACCCGCCGACCGAGATGCCGGACGCGGCCTGCTCGGTAGGCCACTGCGTCTTTGACATGCCGGCCTGACACGCATACGAGCAGAAAAAGCCGTCTTTGCATTGGCTCGAAGTAGAGCCGTCCATGGCCATAATGGTGGACCAGCCGCCTTCCAAGCCATTGACCCAGTCGACAGAAATGACACCGTTTCCAACCGGGACGGTGGAGCAATCGAGCACGCCATCCTGGAACAGACCGGACGGATTGGCAAAGTTGCTCAAGTCCCCTTGGACCCCGCCGCCATTGCGGGCGCCAATCTCGGGGGCCGGCGGTTTCGCCGCAAGATTTTCACGTGGCTTCACCGGTGGTGCGACTTGCACACACAATTCGCAAGACTCAATGTCTTCATCTGGACAACCGGCTGGAACTTTACTGTTCAGAGACTGATGCGCAGTGGCCTCGGGAGCCACAACGTTTTCACGAGGTTTCACGGCTGGCGCGGGCTTCACCTGTGAAGACTCGACGGGCGCCACCGCGTTCGGGTGGGGGTTCACGCTTGGCCTCGGCTTCAGGGCCAGACCACCAGAGCCTGGCTCTTTTGAACCTTCGGGTACGCTATACGCGCGACGGCCCCTGATTACGGCAGAGGGGACCGCATCTTTCACATTGTCGCCACCCGCGGGCAACATTTCCGGGTACCTGCGAGAGTGGGAATGGGAGCGAGGAGGTTCCACAGCCGGTTCCGCGGGTGCAGCAGGACATTCACTGTCTCCGCCAAGATCGGCGTTGGCGTCCAACTGACATGCCTGAGAAAAGAGCTGAAAGACCCCGTTCGCACGCGTTGAAGAAAGAAAGTATTCGCGCTGCTCCGGGGTGCATGCCTTGAGGGGCACGACACAAGCCTGGACTGTGCACGAAGCCAAAAGGACGGCAATAAAGAGGTGGATCATATTAGGAATGAGCGAGACAAGGGCCACAAGAGAAACCAAATGAGGTCCGAAGAGAGATTTGCAAGGGAATGTGTGAGCTCAATGAAAGGAATGTGTGAGCTCAATGAAAGGAATGTGTAAGCTTTATGAAAGAAACTTGAACTATCCGAAAGGAGTGAAAATAGTTGGAAGTCCTTGCAAATTCGATTCTGGAGGTGGGGAAGCGCACTGCGATTTGGGGAGAATGGCAAAGCTTAAATACTGTTTGAGACCCGAATGGAGATCTGGACAAGAAAATGGCCGGGGCTGAGGGATCACGACCACAAAAACGCGGTGGCGCCGCGCCGGAACCCAAAAATAAAGGCTGAATGCGGAGATCGCGTAGAAAAAGCAAAGCGCTTTAGCGCGAGCCTAGAGCCTGGTCCCGCATGCTGTCTGCTTTAGGAAATACATCCGTCATGTGAAATAAAGTTGCACGAGGAAACTCTATTTTCGCTTGAAAATACAGGTTGCTGGTCATAGCTACCCCACTTGGCCCTCTAATACATCACCAGCAACGGAAGAGAACAAATCTAGAAGCGTTGTTGTGCTGGGGCAAGCCGCGATATTTTTCCGAGTTCTCTCGTCTCCCCTTGGCGCTTGATATGCGTTGCCGTACTTTACGCGACGCAACCACAATGACAGCATTCCGATAAATTCGATTTTAGACGACGACACATTCTTTACGCGACGATAATTTTGGGGCACGCTCCCATGTTCACATACAACCCCCTTTTTTTCGACCCCCCGTTCAACTTGGGGTCTACACTCTGACGCACTCTGTTGAAACGAAAGAGCTGCTCCCTATCTTGCGAAAACTGAATGTTGAATTCTTGCAATCTTCAACCAGCTCTTGCGCCTATCGATCGTGTGCTTTCTTCATCAACAACAACAACTTCACGATCCGATCGGCGGGCAAGATATTCTTGGCGATCTGGTCAAGTCAAAATGTATTCTGATCGTTTTCGGACCCGAACATGAAACCCCAAGATTGCACCACGATAATGGCCTGGCATTCCAGATTTTTTATCAAAAGACACTCAACTGCTGCTCGGTTGTGTTTGGGTCAGGTGCTGGCTTTTCCTGCCGAATGTGCCTTCCTCGTCTTTTTCTGGGGCAATGGCCATTTAGAAATAGTTGGCGATCTGTCAATGCGGGGCAGTCGCCTTTTTACCCACTTTTGTGATCATATATCTGGGTGCAACGAAAGCCTAGGTATGACTCGGTCGCCACGCAAACCCCATATCTAGAACCCTAGTGCGGAATCTTTGCAAGTTACAATGAATCTAGACGCTCTTTGTTGCCACATCTAGTGCATAAAGGGATGTTGTCGCTCGAAAGCGTGTACTTGTCCCTTTCCAAGCGGCCCAGACTTTACTGTTGTCAAACAAATACCGCCTTGACTTTGGTGGTAACCGCATGTGCCCGACTCACGTCACGCTGCAGGTTTTGTGGATACCCGTGGTTGCCGTCAATTTCGACGCCCGCTGCACATGCTTCGGCCTAGACTAGTGACTTGCAAAGGTCTAGGTAATGCGCTGCGGTATGCGTTCAAAAGAGCAAAAGGCCTAGATGAATGCCACCACAAGTAATGTCAGTCCGCTAAGGAAACATGCCTCTCAAGGTTACGAAATACTATCGAATCGCGACCGGGATAATGTCGGGCTAATGCAATCGAAAATGCCCACGCTCAAGTTTAATGCGATAGTTGCGTGCGTACATGGTAATTGTCCGATCCAGACGCATCGTCCTCGTGCGAATCGCAATTCTACAAGACTGAAATGATGCTCCAACCTCGATACGTGCAACCAGTATCAAAATAATGACAGAAATAAACAGCAAACAGTATAAACATAATCAACACCGAGTAAGAAATAAAGATGATAATAGTAATAGAAAAAAGAGAGCGAGGCATCAGCAGTGGTGTCGCCCCGAGCAGTACCCATGCATATACCATGCAGATGCTCACACAGTGCCCTCGTCTTCCACCCCCAAGTTGAACCACGGATGGTTGAGCGCCGTTCTGGCGTCGATCCGCTTCAGCGGGTTTGCCTGCAAGAGCTTGCGCAACAAGTCAAGGTAGAACCACCAAAAGGTAAAGTTGCCGAAATCCATAACGTGCTGGTTGCGGCCATAGTTTGACGAGAGGGTGTAGTCAAAGTTGACGTCGAGCCCCAAGCGCCGACTAATAAACAAGTCGATGCGGTCCAATTCATGGACCCGGTCAACAGACCCACTGGACGTGGTGGAGCAAGGGTACCGTAGAGAAAGCGCGCGTTCCATCGTAGTTTTCGAGTCGAAAATGACTTCGTCGTCGTCGTCATCGTCGTCATTTTCAACATCGTTTTCTTGCAGTCCAAAGTGCTTCAATTCATCGACAATCATGGCGCCCGCGTCATGACAAGAGGCTGCAGCAAACAAATTGGCTTGATGGTGGAACGGGGTGTCGCCGTGGTCGTAGGGAGCGGTAAAGTACTGGTCGGGCGCCGTTGACTTTTCGCGTGAAAGGCGGGCCAAGTGCTTGTCGATGGGCTCGCCGCACACGCGCTCAATCATGGCCAAGTGCTCAAGATTTTCGTGGGTGCGGAAGAGGGGCTCGCCGATCGCGAGCTCGGCAAGGATGCAGCCGACAGACCACATGTCGCACGCAAACAGCCAGCCAATCTCCAAGATGATTTCCGGGGCGCGGTAGTGGCGCGTGGAGACAATGGGCGAGTGGGGCTCGTCGTCAAACACCGCCAGGCCGAAATCGATAATCTGGATAAGGGGGTCGTGGAGGATGCGCAGCTTGCGCGGGACGACGCACTGGCCCAGCAGCGACGAGTCCTGCTCGTTGTTGTTGTTATTGCGCGATAAGCGGGCGTAGCTCGCCAAGATGACGCGGCTCTTTATCTGCTTCTTGGTAAAGGAGTCGTTGTGCAACAAGATGTTTTCCGGCTTCAAGTCGCGGTGGATCAAGTTGAGGTCGTGGAGAAACGCCACCAGGCGGATCAACTGCTTGCCGAACGCCTGGATGTGCGATCCTGGATACGCTATGAAGCGGTTCTTGTCCATGAAATCGTAGAGCAGGATCTTTAGCAAGTCTGTGACTAGGCAAATGTGGCCGCGGTACTCAAAGCACTCGCGAAGATGGATGCAGTTAAAGCTATTGCACGTGTCTACGTGCTTGATGGTGGACAAGACGCGGAGCTCGATGCGGGCGGCGTCGCGGTACTTTTGGATGTTGCGGATAATCTTCACGGCCACATGCTCGCGGGAACTGCTGTCGTAGCACTCGACGACCTTGCCAAACGTGCCCTGGCCGAGCTGGCGAATGACTGTGAAACGCAGGGCGAGCCTGTCGTTTTCGCGGACAATGTAGTGGCCATTCTTGTCGTCGCAGGGAGGCAAGTTTTTGGGGAACGGGATTACCTGGGGCAAGACACGCTTGATTTTCGGGGGCAGCAGCGCCTCGAGGCCGGGGAGTTTCAGGTAGAAACACTTGACCTGCGGGAGCTGAGGCAAAGATAGGGTGCGCTTTTTCTTCTGGCCTGCGGGAGAAAGCGGGACGGTGGTGGCGGAGGGACAGACGCTGAAGAGGGAGTATGCGGCGAAGGCGTCAGTGTCGATTGCCGAGGCGGTCGCAGAAGAGTATGACGAGTTCGGGGAGGGCAGGCATGCGCGATAGGGGAGCAGGGCATCCCGCTCAGACGACAAGTCGGTGTGGGAGCTCTGGTACAGATGGGCGTTGAGCAACGCGTACTTGTGGTCGGCGGAGGCGAAGGCATCGGCGACGGCGCGGGGAAGATCGGCGGCACAAGGGTCCAATGGACTCGGGGCGGGGGGCGACGAGGTGTCGACAAAGGCCCTTGCTCTCTTGCGATTGGTGATCATGGAACGGTAGGCGTGATATGGGACTAGTGGATGGGGAGACGAGTGAGGAGGGCCGGGCGACGGTCAGACCACCACCGAGCGATGCTGAAACAGAAGAGGGCTGAAACAGTGAAGCAGCCACTGGGAAACAGCCACCGGAAAGCAGCACGAGCGGAAAAGAGAGGGGCACGGTGGAACAGTGCTAGCGAGCTCCAAACTCTGATGTGTTCGTTGGTTGGTGTTCGGTGTGGTTGGTGTGAAGTGTGAAGTGGTGTTCGGTGTGGTTGGTGTTGCGTGTGAGGTTGTGTTCCGTGCTTGATGTTCCGTGTGAAGTGGTGTTCGGTGCTCGATCTGGGCTAGTCTCGGGCTTTGGGGGTAGCGTTGGGCGTTGAGGGGCCGTGTGGGAATCGGGTCGTGCATGGAACAAAACACTGCCACTTTTTTTTATTTTTATTTTTATCTCCTCTTGCTTTATTTTTACTCGAGCGCATGTGCGGCGCAGCTCTCGTGCAACGCTAGTCCCTGTTGGTGCTGTCCCACATGGTGGCGGGCCCCACGATGACCCGTGAGCGGCCGTCCAAACCCAGCTGGACCACCCGCCGGCGAACGGCACCCGCAGGCAGACGCAACGCGCTCCAGCCGTGCCCGTTTCCGGTTGGCTAACTAAAATTGCGCCGCACGCACGCGCGCAATATCCGGATCCAACTGCCGCACGGAAAGAATCACCGGTTGCCATCCGTAGACGTGGCACGGCTAATCACCACCACTGATCGTCTATCTCGCCGCCGCTGCCCCATCGATCTGCAATCTGCTTTCTATTGCATCAGTGTTGCTTGGCGTGCGACATCTCTACCGCACGTCCCAGATACTGCGATGCAGCTTTTTTTGATGCTGGTGCAATGCGTTCACCACCATCACACCACGCTGCCTCCTTTGTCTCAAGGGTCCGTCCCTCGTATTTACCCATTACAGTCTCACACATGCCCAACAAACTCCTGTTGCCTAATCTGCATTGTTCCATGTAACGAACCCGTCGTGACAATGTTCCATTTTAGCCGAATTCGCTTTTGTGTACCCAGTATCCGTGCCGATGGTATCCCTCCGCGCTCATCTTCGGCATACTGCCCTGTCTTTTATCTCAAGCGATCAGACCGGCCCAAGACATTTATACGCAATCGTGTGGTCATGTTCTATCTAGACCAAGTCTCTGGTGGCCTACTAGGCATTGCTACCCCGAGCATCGCCCCCATCACCCATCATCACCCCCATCATCCATTCTAATCATCACCTCCATGCCTTCTCACCTTTTAAAAATATTCTGGCTACGCTTTACCGCCCAATGCGGTAACAACTTTATTTTAAGCTTTGCACCAGCCTCACCCGTGAATCACATGGCGCACAAAAAGGCTAATCCTCTCTGCCACACTCGCGACATGGCCCATTTCACGGCGTTCGCGCAATGCATCACACGCTTTTATTTTTCAAAGGGCATGGTCAAGTTTTGTTTTGCACCATTGCACTTTATTATGCCATCAACAAGCTACCCTTGTCACGACGCACTCGTGCCCTTGTCACGGCACACGTACAAGCCTCGTCACGGCATACATATCCTTGTCACGGCATACACATCCTTGTCACGACATGAGCATAGCACACACACAGCACGGCACACACATTGCACACACATTGCGCCGGCGCACGTACCCGTGTCAGTGTCAATTCTTGAATCTCACGTAGCCCAACACTTTAATGTGGCATTCCCAAAACTCGCACATGTGTCTATTATTCGCTATTTGGCAAAAATTAAAGCCGTCTTCTCTCTAGGCCGCTCTTGTCAAGGTCATTCAGAGACACCATCTCCTGCTAGCGAGAAAAATAGCCAGAGCGATTGTTATTCTTTTTTTTTTGCCCCTCGATATTTTCGACACTGGGCCCCACTCGCGTCACCCGACTATGCCCCTGGTGCTTATCGCCTCATCTCTGTAATGCTAATTTTTTTGGTTAAAAAAAAAGGCAGACTAGGGATCCGCGCCGGCGTTTTTTAGTTGAAAAGGCCCGCGTATTCCGCGGCCAGTCGCTGGTGAATCATGTGGTAAATGCACTTTGCAACGAGCCATGCGATGCACCTGCAAAATGGACCTGGGCCGCAGTTGCATATAATGTCGGAGCAGCAGTCCGCAAAAGACCCTTCCCAATTAAAACAACCACTCTTGTCAAATGAGGTCTCCTTGTCGACGGAATTTGTGCAGTCGCAAGGATTGGCACGGTCTAGGGGACCTTCACTGCCGAGATACACACCAAAGGAGCCCTCATTGTCAATCGACTCTTTCCAGTCCACGGTTTCACCGTCAGAACCTCCGCTGTTGAGTGAGCCCTCACTGCTAAATGAGCCTTCTCTGGCAAAAGAGCCCTCACCTCTAAATGAACCTCCTCTGTCAATTGATACCTCACTGTCTATTGATAC
>JAKTSS010000317.1:0-14870 GCA_030580355.1 Debaryomycetaceae sp. yHKB357 | reverse complement strand
AATCCAAATCCTCCGATTCAAGCGTTGTATCTTCAAAATCAAAGTCTGAATCGCTCTCCGATTTCACAAAAGCCTTCATGCGCTTCACGCCTTCTAAATTAGACTTGATTTCGCGAACTCTTTCAATCTGGGCATGTCCGAGTTGGTCCAATCCCTTTATCTGAATTCTTATCCAACTTGAAACCCTAGTCTGGTCTTCAAAATCGAATGGCGTGTTATGAGGTCCAGAGAGCAATTTTTCTGTATCTCCGTTCACAGACAGACCTTTAAATTTTCTCAGTGTCATTTACAATATTTTATTGTTGTAGGCGTTTTGGTTCGCGGCACGCCGAGTCTTAGCACCACTACGGCAATCACGGAGTTCTTTTTGCGGAAACTACCGAGTCGCACGTGTATTGAACGGACTTCTGGATGCGGTAAAAATCTTCCGAAGTGTACGCGCGAGTATCAAGAACGATTCTTTGACAATCACAAGTGAAGCTTTGTATGAGAGTGAGGTCAGCTTACTTGGAGTATCTGGTTGTTTGAAAACTAATAAAAGTCAAATGAGACCCTTCACTCTTTTATAGACTTTCGGTATCAATGTCGGGGCTAATGAGTAGTCTTTCCTGAAACAGAAAGGCCAACGAAGTCTGCCAGGAGTACCACTTGATGTTACCTGGTACCTTAAACTCAGCTTCAAGGTTTCTTGCTTACTTTTGGAAGCTATTACAGGTCAACTGGTTGGTGTGCAGTCTGTTGATTGATACGGGGCCTACGGAACTGGGCGCAGAGAGTTCGTACAGACGGAGCTCAGATCAAGCAGGTGGAATGAATTCTTGTAAAACAGCGTTAGAAGAATCCGCATCGCTTACCTGCGGCTTCCCTGCTATACATTCTTCCCAGACTTCCCTTCGCTTTCTCTACTATACTTTCTTACCCAGACTTTCCTACCGGCCGACGCAACCAGCTGCGGATTTCCTCCGGAATCATCCTCCTCACTCAGCATCTCATGTGGTTAGAGACTCCGTCACCCTGTATCGGAGCTCACCACTACCTTGGTGTTCTTCCCCACTTCGGCCAGGTTCGATCTACAATGATCTTAGTTGTCAGATTTACCATTCGTGTCCGATACAAGGCCCGAAAATCACCACTCAAGTGCGTGTATCCCCAGAGGCGCGGCCTAGCGACGGAACACTAAGCCTGTTGCAGCCTCCGAGCTCTTTCTGAGTCCGCGACTGCGTTGCGCCCGATCCGACTTTATGTGTGCTGGATCTGATGTATGTGATTGGCAATCTGATATGGGCCTAGATCGATCGGCGTACTTACATTTCCCTCAAGATCTATCCGGGCTATCTTGGGGAATTCGGGTCTGGACCAGCTGTCTAGTGCCATGTGCGATAGACTGCGCAGAACCGCCGACGGCTCGTAAAAACATACTTGAACGTCGGATGAGCTGCTCAACTCAAATGCCAAATGACGGGCACCATTTGTGATATATATCGCCTACCTCGAAATCCTCCAAAATTGGAACAATTAAATAAGTATCATTCGCATAATGGATAACCTCTCGCAGCATCAATTTGCAATGTGAATGAACAAGACTGATGCAAAATATGAAAACAGGTCGCGCAAAAACTTTTGTATATACTTCCGGGACGCTGGAAAAGCTTCAGATTCTCTTGGAATCAAATCGATTGAAACTACTCTATAGAATTACTCTATTCACTACAGAAATTGGAGGTATTTGATAGTATCATCTTGGAAGAAAAGGCGAAAAGCACCTTTAGTAGCCGCACTCGGCGCAATTACATTCACGCCCCCCCCCCCCCTCCCTCCCCCACAACGCACACTTTTGGGGCAAGACAAAAAAGGCACATCTTAAGCCGTGCATAATCCACTGATGCAATGATTAGTTTCGACCGAGTTAACCACAACACCGTTCCCACATTAACGCCGCACATTGAGGTTGAAAGTTCAGCTCTTGCAAGTTCTGGGCTTGTAGACTGTACACCAGGTTGTTCTCGGTAATTCAGCATAGGTGTCACAGGGGATCACACGGTCGGCCCACATGATACACAGGATCCAATAGTGGTCAACGGTAGCACAATCACCTAGACTAGCTATGAAAAAGGCTCTAGCTTACGGTTCGGGAACGTAGCCAATAGAACTTACGTAAACCTTGGCACTGGCGACAGCTGCTGTCTCCAGAAGCGACACAAGTAAAGAGGGACATCAGGAGTTGGAGAGCTTAGAAGACGTCGTGTGTTGCGATAGATAGTATTTGAACCTTTATAGAGACGAGCCATTTGCGTATCTATATCTAACGAAAATTAGGCATTGTTGATCATGTCCACATGCCATGATGAGTCGACGAAAGATTTTGAAGCTGGTTGTTACCAAATTGCACATGACTATTGTCTGCGTAGATGCGTTCACAAGTAGTTTTGCACAATAATTCTTTCCCATCACATATGAATAATTTGCGACCGTTTGCAAGACTGTTAAGACACAGGAAGCGAGGCGACCCCTGGATGAGCCTTTCAGTCTTCTTTCTGTGGCGAATACCCAATTATTTTGTCTTGTCCGTAATTGGGTTTATTTGCGAAGTGAGATAATTTCATGGGACCACAAAGTAGCTCAGACCACGCGTGAAATCAGCGGCAAAGCCAGAATATGATTTGCGCGTTACCGCCTTCCTAGAATACAAGGCATCTAAAGTGATGATTTCAGGACCGCACCGGATGTGAATATAAAATTTGCCAACGCATTTTACTCTCTTGTAACACGCCAAAATTCCAGTAATGTCCATTGCCTAAAGTCCTCCACGCAATCATCACTTCTCGTCAAGCAGATGTCATAGTAATTGCCGCATGGTAAGATGTGTATTTATGCATAGTGGGCTTAGAGCAGTATTTTAGCATGATGGGCTAAGATGAGTATTTCCGCGTGGTGGGGGCATGTGAGTATTGTAATACGAATCTATCGAAGTTGAGCAAGCAAAGAAACAGTCTGCTTACAGAATGCTCAAGAATCGAAGCCTTTAGCTTAGCTGCTACCAGCTTTTAGCAAAACCTCCAGCTTGCGACTCGTCAACGTAATAATCGAAGACGACGATCTGGAAAGTCAGCGACTGGCGGCATCATTCACGACCAACCGCAAGACTAGGAGAGTGTTGGGAGAAAAAGAAAAGGCATTCAACTGCGAAACACCAGCCAAGTTCCAAATTCTACTGGCACGCTTATCTGCTCTCAATTATGAGCTTCAACATAGTGGTAATGAGTAACAAAGTCATGCATTCCATAATTTCCTTTACATTGATACATCTATTTACTGCAGAAATTTGGCGTATCTATATTATTAGTCCTGAATTGGAGGCTTTTCGCGCATTTAGCAGCCACACTCAGTGCAGTTGCAGTCTCCAACGCATTGTACGCTTTTGTGGC
Organism: Debaryomycetaceae sp. yHKB357; assembly: GCA_030580355.1. NCBI lineage: Eukaryota > Fungi > Ascomycota > Pichiomycetes > Serinales > Debaryomycetaceae > Debaryomycetaceae sp. yHKB357. Next base: position 11,445 of record JAKTSS010000317.1, on the reverse strand, counting down.
AATTCATGTTTAGTACGTCCAGTGACGCGCACAATCCACTGATGCAGTGGTCAGTCTTGATCAAGCTAACGATCCCTCCATTTCCACAGTAGCGCCACACATTGAGGTTAAAAGTCCAAGTCTTGCAAGTTCTCGGCTTGTATGATTTGCAGTAGGTGTTTCCTGGTTGCTCCACCCAATAAGCACACGGGAGTACACAGTCATCCCACAGAATACTCAGGATCCAGTAGTCGTAACCCGTAGCACAGTGTCCAAGACTAGCTTCGAAAAAGGCTCTGGCTTTCGGCTCGGCAACGTAGACGCCAAAAGTGACGCGTTGGAAACCCTGGCACTGGCGACTGCTGTTGGCTCCAAGCGCTAGGCCAGTAAAGAGGGATACCAAGATGCAAAAAGCATTGAAGTGGACAAGCATCTCAAATCGTGTTATCGAAAAGTCAGTCGCCACGGCAGATGCCAGAATTTATATATGACGGCAGTTTGGCATTGTCCAGCGTAACTCTGAATTATTGTGGAGAAACGTGGATTTTGTGAAGCCTGCGGTTGCCAAATAGACGATTGTCTGCGTAAATGCCGACAGGAGTGGAATCCGTTGCGCGACGCCCTCATGAGGAGCGGGGGTTACCAGCAATTGCGAGACCGTTACGACGCAGGAACCGAGGCGAATCCCCTTAGATAAGAGTTTTGCTTTCTTACTACTGGTAATATGTCGATTTCTCTGCCCTGAACAATCCAAATTTTTCTTTGCCGATGACGATATTTTCAGGACATTTTTGCAACTGATCAGAGTGATTCCAAGCTCAAATGAAGAGTACGGCCGCTTGTATTCCAACCTCGGGGACGTAAGAGGAGTTTGAGCGTAGTAATTGTAAAAAAGGTAGAACGTCGTTCGAAAGCATGCATCAATGATTTTTGACGCAGTTGACACTCTTGGAATTTTGTAATCACGTCTTTATTATTTTGGATAATAGGACTTGACCAATCACCACCGATTGGGGACTACTCTTGAGGCCAATCGGAAGATGGTTACAACATGAAGTATCAGTCGTGACTCGAGCGCCACTAGAAAATCCGCATGCTAGTTGACCGACTGCAGCGTGGCTTGAGGGTGTAGTTGCTGCGTGGGCGCGCTAAAACCTGCTCACTGGCTAGTGAACATTTTAGATAAGATTGTATTATCCGAGATCACGCGGATGCGGCAGAAACCTTGAAACTAGAGTCGGCGATAAGAGTAAAGATTGGCCATAATATCCGTGATATCCGGACCCTGTCCCGGATCTCCCCTTGTCGCCGACACGATCTGGCATGGAAAGAAATTGGTGCGTATACACTTGATTATGGTAGTCAATGCTCCGTCAAGATAACTCTGATGGTGATTGTGCTCACTTGTCTGGACCGTCAGGAGAAGATCAACTGATCAGAAATCCAGATTCCAGCCCCCAAGTAAACCACGTAACGCAGCGGCTGACATGGAATTCTATTGTGCGTTCCCTCCACAATACTGATTGTTATTGGTAACAAAAGGAGCTATTGTACAGGTCAGCCTCGCTGCACGCCCACATGTGTACTACATCCGCAAGTCTCGCGAGAATACACGATAGGAGTATTTGGAGTCCTGTCTAGACGTCTTTTTGAAAACTATGAATGGGATGTGCAAAGACCACAGCTGATCAAGGGACGCATAGCAGTTTACCAAAGTTTTGTGTGTAGTCGATAATCCTGTAGCCTCATTTGCTGATCGGAAGCAGACAAAAGCCAAGTTACATAACCACCACGGTTGCTGAGCTGTCCCAATCGCGGTCTCGCCAGTGATTTCCACTGATTTTGCACCCAATGGGACCTGTGACAATACAAAATTGCAAATTCCACTGCAGACGACACCTTTTCGTGGAATCTCATAATCAATCAATATCTGTCGTGCGAAGGCATCCCGCTATGACCTCTTCACAGGTAAAATCTCTGTTTATAGCAACCGAGCACCCATGAATTCGAAAAGAGCCGGCCATTCACGTATGAGATCGCAAAGCACACAACACGCAGTAGACTATCTCAGCACCCCCAAGTTATAGAAACCAGCTATCCATTGCATCCAACACCTATGCTAACCGTATATAGCGAGGAAAACTTGCGCTGAGTATACAGTTGCAAAATCGAGCAATTTGCCATTGCGGAACTGAGTACAAGTGTCGACGCCGAAAAGCTCCATCATGCATCGCGGTGTGCCGAAGGACACTTGGCGGTACGACAGGTTCTTTGAATGCCAAACCCCAAGTGTCCATGCTCATGAAACTAGACATCAAGCCCTTTTATAGAATAGGGCAGACATGTCGCCTCCAGCCACCACCGTTTGCGAAGCAGTATAGCCGTCATCCATCTTGTGACGGTGGAGCAATTCGAGTCTCTGAGTCGCCACGTCCTGAATCCGTTTGGCGAGACGGCGCACACTGCTCATGCTATTGTCACGCACCTCATTTGGTTCCACGAGCTTGGGAACATTCACCGGCTTGCAGGTTCTCAGCACGTGCCCATTACCCAACTGGCCGAGCAAGTTATCGCCAAAGGCCAACACGTCCTTGCGAGCACCCGCGTTATCCAAGGTCACAAGCACGTGCCGGCTGCCCACGCTGACGCTGCCAATATCAATGTCCTTGAGCGTTTTGCTCTTTTCGTCGTACTCTGTCAAGCACGCCAATTTCTTGACGAGCTGTGGAGCGGCACAGGCGTGGACAAAGCGGCTGTTGCCGAGCTGTCCACAGACGCCGTTACCGAAACTGAGCAATACGCGGTGGTGCAGAGGCGTCATTGCTTCGATATAGGAGGTGTCGGCACTGGCGTGCACGCAAATAGGCGTCAAGCGCAGATAGTTACCGACCAATCTGGCAAGCGCTTCCGGCAGCGCAAAGGGCGTACGCGGCACCGTCACGGTATCGGTTGCGGGGCCGAGTTCGACGCCGCACTGGCCAAAACTGTTGAGCCCCCACGACCAGAGGGCGCCGGTGCTGTCCACGGCAAGACTGTGATTTTGACCCGATGCGATGCTGGTGAAAGTGCGCGATCCTAGCCGCTTGGAGCCGTTCGGCAAGGTTGTTACTGGAGTATTCAAGAGGGTCATCTCAGTAGCGACAAAGGTGGGAGTTGGTGTGTTTGAATAGGGCGACCATTGCGGGATCCCGTACTGGCCATGGTTGGGGGCAGAACTGTTGGTACAGGCTACATGGAGTTTACCCTTTGAAAGCATCAAGAGGTGGGAGGCGCCCACGGCGAAATCCAGCACTCTGCCAACCCCTGAAACGGTACCGTAGCGGTAATTCTTGTTGTAGAACCACGACCTGTGGGTTACAGAGGGGACGGAAACACCACGGTCAATGCGGGGGACATACACGACCTTGCCAGAGTCCAGCAATGCGTATATGCGGTCGGAAGACAAAGCGACTTTGCTCAATTTGAAGGGGAGCGGGTAAAGCAGGGGGTCTTCCGGGCGCAGGGGCACGTACTGGTAGAGGCGGCCGCTATCGTCGAGGATGGCGACGAAATCGCGACCAAGCAGCACGTCACGAACATACTTGTTATCGAAAAAGGGGACGCGATGCATGAGCAGGCCCGAATGGGTAGAGTCATTGCCACACAAGTACAAGCCGGAGACAGACGCCGAGTCCTTGACAAACGGCCGAATGTTGTCGAGGTGTGGGGCGAGCCTGGACGCAAGGTGGGAGGCGGTACTGGTATTCTTGGCGGGATCATTAATGTCAGGGACATTTGCAGAGACGTTTGTGGGGAAACGGAAGCGATGCATAATCCTGGTTTTATAGTAGTCATAGTTGGTGACGACCTGGTGGCACGAGACAATGAGGGCTAGCACTGCGAAGCCGGTGGCGACCCCGCGGACCTTTTCATTGTGGTACCATCTGTGATGCTGATGGTGTTGATCTGGCGGAGAGAGAGCGGAAGTAGGGCCAGTAGGGGAAGATTCCGATAGGGGGCGTGACAGGAAAGTATCAAAGTGGTATTCTTGCTTTGAGCGGTTAAAGTCATCGATGGACAGTGGGGTCGGGCTTTGCGGAGGAGGATGGTGTTTTGCAGCCCATTGGCGGTGCGAAGCGGAGAGGGCGCGGTATAGGAGTGGGTGGCATATCAGTGGATGGCATTTCAGCGTATGGCGGTGTGTGAAACTCTTCAGTAGTAGCGTAGAGTAGCGCAGTGGCAATCTCAGTGCTAGCATGAGTGGAGTAACTACTGGAGGTGCGATGGGGCCGGCCATAGGTCTGTGCAGTACCGAACTATAATGCAATAAGTGTTGATTGAAACATATAATGCGATATCCCAGCAATCTACCGCACGCGTACTGACCATGCTACGCGGACTACGGAGCAGCAGGAACGCGCTACAAAGTGTGGCGAACAGGTACACGTTACATATTGAGGCAAACAGGTACACGGTACAAAAGGGGGTGACCCCGCTTCGAGGCATAGTGACCAGCAGCAGCACAAACATCGACACGAAACAGCTTGTGGAGGCGCTACAACAGAGCGGCGGCTTTTCGCGGCCGCAGGCGGAGCTGGCGGTGCGGATCGTGAACCGGCTGATAAACGACGGGGTCCACTCTGTGGCGCGCCACTTGGTAGCCAAGGAGCAGATAAACTTGATTCTGTACCAGCAGAAGGTGAATTTCGCAAAGCTCAAGGGAGATTTGCAGACGGCCGATCGGCTGGAGTTCATGTCGCTCAAGAAGGAGCAAGAAACACTACGCACGGACTTGACGAGCCTAAAGAACCGGCTCAAGGAGGATATCACCAAGTATCAGGCCGGGGTACGGCTCGACTTGAACTTGGAGAAGGGACGAATACGGGAAGAGAGCGCGATCCACGAGCTGAAGATCGAGGACACGTACACGCGCATTGACGAGGAAGTCGCGAACATGCAGATGCAGATCAAGCTGGTGAAGACACAGGTAATGCAGTGGTTGATTGGGGTTTCGTCGGGAACATTTGCATTGATGTTGGCGTTCGTGCGGTTTTTCGGGTAGATATTCTTCTGGGAGGTCGAAGAGGTTGGTAGCGGAGGCTACTGCCAGTGATCTACAGTTCTACCGGTCCCTGGCACGGTTGGAGACAAAGAATAACCAGGTCTCTAAGCGATATCAGACACATTATAATGCGATATAATTGTATAATACGACAGGAGCTCACACCCCACATTGTTCCTGCATATGAATACAGTGAGGTGTCTCATCATCTTGTTCACGGCAACGCTCAGTATAGTTAACGGCTGCGGGAGTTCTATTCTTAATACACCCTAGACAAGACTCCGGTACACTAGAAGAGACTCCGGTAGAACATACCTAATACGCTAGACAAGATTCCCCCAAACACCAGGCAACACCCCTCAAAACACAAAACCCTTCAAAGTCTCCTCAATACTTGTTTGATCCTCACAACCCGTGCCACCACATGAACACCCTCTTCAACCATTGTCTCAAGCAGTCGCAACTGGTCCAGCGCGACCTTGCGGAATTCGAGCTGAACGTCCTGCTGCTGCCGCTCCTGCTCCAGGGCACGATTCTGCTGAATCTCGCGTCGTTCCGCAAAACGTGCGCCGAGTACTCGCTGATGGTCAATCAGCAGGCCCAGCCGGGCGCCATGCGCATAGCGTCTGGCGACACCGAGAAGCAGCAGCAGCGCGTGCGCCGCTTCGAGCAGGAGGCCGTCGAGTATGGCCTAAAGTTCCAGCAACTCAAGGCACAGCGCGAGACCATTTTGCACGAGCTGGGGCGGCAGGAACTCATGGGGCGGAGAACGCATGCCGCGGCACATGTTGCACAGGGCCCAGTAGCGGACGGGCCCGGGGACAACCCGTATGCGCCGCGCGGGATGCAGACGCAGCGCGAAGCGCTCTTTGCCGAGGGCTCGCAGTTGAGCCACGGCAGCCAGCAGCTCGACCACATCCTCGAAATGGGCCAGCAGGCGCTCGGCGACTTGGTGCTGCAGAACCAGACGCTCGAGCGGGTCCAGGAGAAAATGACGGGTGTTTTGGTGACGATGGGGGTCAGTCGGAGCACGATCCAGAGGGTGAACCGGCGGGCACGCGAAGATAAATGGATATTCTATGGCGGCATTATACTAATGTTGGTCTGTTTCTGGTTTATTCTAAAGTGGATGAGGTGAGGGAGAAATGAGCGTGCATTTTGTGACCACTGGACCTTGTCTCCTACCGTTGATCACATGGCGAGGTATCCGTTCCCAAGTTCACAAACAAGGGCGCATGATTCCCTCTGGTGTGTATCTTGCTGCGAAACTTCACCGCATCAGTTTTTGCTACAAATAGAGAGCAAAGTGCGTATTATCGGTAAAAATTAGAGATGCAGCGCGTCTCTCGGTAATACACTACAGGAGAACAAAGTCCCCTAAAAAGGTGAAGAGTCGGTTATTCTACGCAGGTGTGGAGAAGGTCTTGCGAATCTTGCGATATGGTCATGAATATGCACCGATTTCTGATAAGTAGGGGTCCGTAGAGAAGGTCCCTGACGAAATGCCTTCACCTTTAGTGGAAAGGGTGCTGAAAGAATGTATGTATTTCATCTACAACTCAATATCTGAGTCCTTGCCAATATATTTACCCTGCGCACTAGCGTAGGAGCGGGCGACGAAGGAGACCCCGGAGTAAGGCCAGTCCGGTACAATAGAGATTTTGTAAAGAAAATTAAGGTTTCTCATTACTTGTGTGACCTCGTCGTAGGAAGAATTGATCGGCCAGCGTGCATATCTGGTGCTGTCCTTGCTTAGGGACAGAGCATGGATACTTGCTGCGCTGCAGAAGCTACTAGTCATGGATCCTTAAATTTGCTTGGGGTCGGCAGAGTAGTTAACTTGTAGGAGTTGGTAAAATGCCTCCGGGCATTCCAAATAGGGTACCGCGGCTATCTAGTTCACGTGAGTGCGGATTAGCCGAGGCGGGGTTTGCGGTGTGAGATGGTGGTTGCAGTGTGAGATGGTGGTTGCAGTGTGAGATGGTGGTTGCAGTGTGAGATGGTGGTTGCAGTGTGAGATGGTGGTTGCAGTGTGAGATGGTGGTTGCAGTGTGAGATGGTGGTTGCAGTGTGAGATGGTGGTTGCAGTGTGAGATGGTGGTTGCAGTGTGAGATGGTGGTTGCAGTGTGAGATGGTGGTTGCAGTGTGAGATGGTGGTTGCAGTGTGAGATGGTGGTTGCAGTGTGAGATGGTGGTTGCAGTGTGAGATGGTGGTTGCAGTGTGAGATGGTGGTTGCAGTGTGAGATGGTGGTTGCAGCGTGAGATGGTGGTTGCAGTGTGAGATGGTGGTTGCAGTGTGAGATGGTGCTTGCAAGATAAGCATTAGAGTGGAACGGGATACCCTCGATCGGGTGAATCCCCTAACGCCGACAAACGGAGATTCATTTGTAATCCTGCTGTACTGCGGTGTGCCTCCATCTCACAATATACACAGTACCCCACTCTCACGGAATACACAGTACCCCACTCTCACAGAATACACAGTACCTCCCTCTCTCAGTATACACAGTACCTCTGCTCCCGCTCCCCACTCGAACGAATCAGGTGGCCTGAATTGGCCGCGGCCGCAATTAGGCTTTTGAGGGAGGTCGTTTTCTTTTTGAAGGAGTGGGGGTGGGGCGATCGACTAATCAGGGGCCGCGGAGCTCTGCGAGCAGCATACCGTTTGTAATAACCCACTCACCAAGGTGCGCGAAAAGGTAGGCACGCATCTCGCGGTCGAGCAGTAATCAATTTTAAAGTCGAAATTGTCACGACCAATATATTCGGGCAAGGATTCGCTGTGGTACACTGGCGTAGCACATGAGAATTAGTAGAACTGTGCGTAACGGGGGTTCCGTGCTCCCAGCTGGGCAATGTATATATAATGATAAGGTTACATCTCCCACGTAGGTAGGTATCAAGACATTTGTTAGATGGTATGTATTCATTCAATCCTTGTGGCAATGCAATTGAACAACCAAATACACCTTCGCCTAAATTGGCGGCTCTGGCGGAGCAGAGAGTTGGACGATTATCTTGCGAGAAAGTCGACCTCTCGACCAAGGTCAGCCGTGGAGGGAAAAAGAAAGGACCGCATAATTGAAGCATGCAGCGACGAAGAGGTTCACCTCGTATGTTTGAGTCAGTGTAATGATTCTGAGATGTGAAATAAATTTCGCCCGACCGGGAGCATAGAACCTTCAATGCGCGCGCCGACAGATGTAATAGTAGGTACGATACCAAGTTATCGCAATATCCTTCTTGGAATAATCCAATTTGTTCAGTATGCGCACAGCATGGAATTGGGAATGAGCCAAGAGAGCTTACGGCGACTGACGTACGATGGAAGAGGTCACGCTTTTGTCAAGACAGAGTTCACTTGTTGTAAATGTCGACGCACGCGTGATGTGGCCCCTTCGAGTAACTTGTTCAACGATGTGGGCTTCAGGCGGTGCTGATGACGAATCTTGGGGCTTGGAGCAAAAAACACGCAGTAGCGTCTGCCCCGAAAGCAGCCAGACGTGGACTGGGACGCAATATGAGAACCATCTCAACAGTTCTCGAGCGCTTCCAGTTAGGAGAAAGGCCCGGAGCATCCCGGGAATGGATCACGTGCGAGAATTACACCCCTAGGTAGCCCGACCACGTTAAGACGATAATATCTATTTAAACACATAGCCCCACCCCTGCATATACCGTAGCGATGGTAGCCCCGAAATCAACAAATGCATCACCGCCAAAGGTCAGCCTCAAGAGTACTGCCAGGCCAGGGCACACTCGCAGCATCACCAATCAGTGCGTCACCCGCATCACCCTCTCTGCCGCATTCCCTTAAGGCACTTGGTGAATTGACATTTCAGTCTTCCTGCTTCTTCCTGCTTCTCCCTGACCCTCTGCCTCCCTCCTACTCATCTTATCCCCCCATCTATCCCCCCATCTATCCCCCATCTTACCCCCATCTTATCCCCACATGCGCAGCCGTCCGAAACACATTGAAACCGGCATCCGCCGCGGCCGCCCGCCCATCATCGACAAACCCTTCGAGACCCGCATCAAGCTCATTCTAAAACTGTTCAAGAAACTCCGCGACCCGCACAACGACTCCCGCCTGTTGACTACCTTCTTTGATAAGCTCCCGGACGCAAAGTCCTACACCGACTACTACGAGCGCATTCCCAACCCCATCTCCCTCAATGAAATCAAAATTAAGGTCCGCACCCGCAAGTACGCCACCGTCGACCAGTTCATCCACGACTTGGACCTCATGTTCGCCAATGCCCAGATGTACTACGAGTCCGACCCCTACGGCCAAGAGTTCGCGGACTTTGTCAACTTCAACCGCGAGGCCCAGCTCATCATCCAGACCGAGCTCAACAAGAGCGACCGCGAGCTCATTGGCCAAAGCACCTCGGGCAACGACGGCGTCATCCGCTACCCGCTCGACTCCTTGGTCGTCAACAGCCACACCTACAAGATCGGCGACTGGGTCCTCATCTCGAACCAGAACGACCCGGATAAGCCCGCCGTCGGCCAGATCTTCCGCCTCTGGCTGACCGACGACGGGAACCGCTACACCAACGTCTGCTGGTACTACCGCCCGGAGCAGACCTGTCACAAGCACGACCGCCTCTTCTTCAAGAACGAGGTCTGCAAGACCGGCCAGTACCGCGACCACTTGGTCAACGAAATCGTCGGCCCTTGCTACGTGGTCTTCTTGACCCGCTACCAAAAGGGCGATCTCCCCGAGGGCGTGGTCCCGGCAAACCTGCCGTGGTTCATCTGCGAGTTCCGCTATAACGAAACATCACACGTCTTCAACCGTATCCGCACCTGGAAGGCCTGTCTCCCCGATGAGGTCCGCGATAACTTTGAGCAGCCGCTCGTGCCCTTGCGCGAGCCCCGCAAACTCATAAAGTTCGATTCGCCTATCCGCCAGTACTTGCCGCCCGACAGCTACCTCGGCATGGGCATCCCGGAACCGACGCAGGGCCCGCACCTGAACTCGCCCCCGCTCATGGGCTCCGTCTACTTGGCGCCGCCGCTTGCCGACGACGACTTGGGCCAGTACATCAGCAGCCCGAACGTCATGCCCGTGCCGGAACACGACGACGCCGTCTCGGGCCGCCACGCATACCTCTTCACGCCCATCTCGCAGCTCAAGGGCGGCGGCGGCGCCACCACCACCGTCTACACCACGAACCTGGCGCCGATCCTCACCGCTAATAGTGCTACAGGCGTCGAGGTGATCCCGGGCTTGGCCACGGGCGGCGGCGGCGGCGGCGGCGGTGGTCCAAGTGCTGGTTCGGTGCCCGGAGTAGGAATAGCGCCCTCCGCCCTTGCGAGCGGCACAGATCATGCAGGTGGTGGCGCCGCAACTTCGCTGCTGCTGCTTCTCCCCGGCTCGTACCGCCTGCTCACGGCGCTGTTGCATCACGGCGACATGCAGGGCACCAAGCGCGACCTCCTGCTGACCCCGGGCGCGTACGACCACTCGGCGCACGGCCAGATGCACCTGCACCCGCACCACGGCGCGTACCACAACTCGCCGCCGCAGCAGCAGTCGTACCTGCCGTACCAGCAGCAGCAACAGCAGCAGCACCTCCAGCACCTCTTGCGCAAGAGCAGCAGCGTGATGGCAGCCCCCGCCGGCACGAACTTCCACACCCCGAAAAACACGTACCTGACGCTCTTGCTGGGCGGGGTGGTGCTGTACACGCTCGGGGACAGCGGCGCGGAGTTGAGCGAGAGTGTGAGCGACCACGTGCTGAAGCGGCCGCGGATCGACGAGCAGGGCCAAGTGGCGAACGACGTGGTGTTCTTTCGCGCGCCGCCGGTGATGGTGGAGGGCAACCGCATCATCTCGCAGAACGGCCTAGAGTTTGGGCACCTGGCGCAGTACTTGGCGTGGCGGCAGCAGCAGCAGCAGCAGCAGCACTGGGGCGAGCTCAGCGAGTAAATGTGAATAGCGCATTACGCAGGGAAATTAATGGCATGTTGCATTTTGTGGAGGGCTGGGTGTGGTGTGGCGTAGGTCTTGATGTAGTTGGCGGCCGTGATTGAGTTTTAGGGATTCAGATGTGCGTTCGGGCGGTCTCGAGGGAGTGAGGAGATCAGACGAAGACCACTGATTACTCCTGGAGATCACAAATACTCCCCCAAGATCACTCATCACTTCCGAGACCCAAGTCACTTGATACTTTGAAGGCACTGACTACAGAGTCGAATCCACCAAGTACTGGGTCGAATCCACCAAGTACAGAGTCGAATCCACCAACAACAGGGTCGAATCCATCAACAACAGAGTCGAATCACCAACTACTGAGTCGAATCCACCCAGTACTGAGTCGAATCCACAACTACTGAGTCGAAGTCACTAATCACCAACTACCAAGTTGAAGTCACTGATTACTTCGACGGTACTTGCCACTCCCTGGAGATCAC
>JAKTSS010000316.1:0-14901 GCA_030580355.1 Debaryomycetaceae sp. yHKB357 | reverse complement strand
GGCATTATGGTAGTCCCACCGCAGGAGACTGTCACCTCAACGTCGACCGGCTCAGTGTCGCAGCGCACAACATACACCGTGATCAACTCGAACCCCAGTGGCCCCAACTCAGTCATTATTGTGGTACCGCCGCAGGAGACTGTGACTACTACCAAGACCAGCTCAGTGTCGCAGCGCACCACATACACCGTGACCAACTCGGACCCAAGTGGCCCCAACTCAGTCATCATTGTGGTGCCGCCGCAGGAGACTGTCACTACTACCAAGGCCGGCTCAGTGTCGCAGCGTACCACATACACCGTGACAAACTCGGCTCCCAGGGGCCCCGATTCTAAAACGGTCGTGATTTCACTTGGCAAGGAGATTCAAACTATGTCGACTGATTTGGTAAAAAGCCCCATCCCATATCCCCCGGTAATGACCATTACGGATGGTTCCCACTCTGCCGGCATAGCTGTTCTTCCAGAGCCTACCTGTGTGACTACCTCCACTGGAATTTCTCACAGGAATGGATCCTGGAATTATTTTCCTCCAATCATGCCCCCGCAACGCGTATCTTTGGCAGCTCTCCCCGAATTGCCGAAAGCTGCACAACTGTACTCTAATCCAAATCCTAGCGTGCGTGCTTCGAGCACATCTGCTCCGATCACAATCGTTTCAGGCGAGCATGAAGCACCGATTGTGTTGCCTTGCTCCCGTCGTTCGTTGCCCACGGATCGAAAAGGATGGTCCAAAACGCGTCTGCCCGTAACCTCCAAGCCTGATGTATCGGGTTTTAGTGCTGTCGATAAAATGGAAAGCGTCTTAGTCCTGACACAAACGGCAGCCGGACATGATAGCAACCCCCGTGAACTAATATTATCGATTCTGATGGTTATTAGACCTCAGTCTGTAGTGGAGCAGATATCATCGACTCCAATATTTGAGGGACGTGCATCATGTTTGTCAAGCTTGTCGCTAGCTATTTCGAGTGTGATGTTGTTTGCCTTGTTGGTGTTGTAAGAGTAACTATGCCCACACGACTTAATAACTCCCAGGGTGTTCCCCCAGGATGTTCAAATAATCAAATACAGAAATGAACATTTTCCGATGACTTCAAAGATTCACATTTGGCGCCAATTCCGTGAGCGCTGTATCTGTTCCCGACTCTTAATTCTTGTAAAATTTCTATATATGAAAGGCCTAAGTATTGAACGAGTCTGAAAGACTCTTCAATTCCAGCAATGAAGTTTATAAGCTTCAGGATTTCTTCAGTCGATGCCACCTTGTTTGAAATGCATCTGGATAAATTTTTCTTACCATGTTCGTATCGATGTCATGAAATTTGGACTACATCATCGCCCTAGTTTGGACGATAACAATACGCTGTTCTATAGATTCAATCCATGTGTAGTACGGCGGCAATCATTTGCAATCAGTTTAAAAAAAAACCCCCCAAAGTAACCATTCCGTTTCCCATTGCGTACGCAAGCTTCAAAAAATGCCAACAAAACTGTGGCTAGGCTGCGGCTTGGATCCTTTGCTGCGGAAAGTGAAAGTATCCACACCGCAATACTAAAAATAACACCACCAGAAATTTTGGTAATGATTTGGTACAAATTTTAGTGATAATTTTCGGAGTTGATGGTGCAATTTTAGTGATGATTCTGAGAACAATTAGCGTGAATTGTGGTGGCAATTTTTGAACTCTGCGCGCAATTTGTTTCTAAATTTCAAATGTCTGGCGTGAATTTAAGCTGAAAATTTGGTTGTGCGTACTGCTAAATATGTTTGTAATTTTTCTTTTCTCCGGTGCTCAATTTAGTGATCAATTTTCGGGTGATCAATCCTAATTTTCAAATGTTCAGTGCTCAATTTGATTGAAAATTTGCGCGCTCAATTCAAGTTTTTGGTGATCAATTTAGTTGTCAATTGGATTTCTGGGGTGCTCAATTTTCGGGCAGGAAAAAAGTCTTTCATCTGGGAAAGATTGTACCAATTTCGGAAAGAGCTACACCAATGCTGAAAATTATCGTTGATCGGCGAGGGAGTGTAAACGGCTAAATTCCTCGTTTCTCGACAATCAACGGTGTAAGGAGCAAGCCGTCAACTAGCCGCCAACCAACTAATTTCTGAAGCACTTGGCTAGCCAGCGATATTTCAAAATCGAGAAAAAAATATCGCATCTGGACGGTTCGAACTCCACAAGCTGTTGAAGCGAATCTTTCTTAATTCAGATATACATCGGACATAATCCCATGCGTCTTATATATCGCGTCTGGCTGGCTTCAGAAGTCACGAAAACTCCTTTTGCATCTCAAAGCGTTTGGAACACTCGTCACAGGTTTGTAATAAGCCTCGACAGACGCCGCAATGGAGTTGATGTGCGAAGAATCTCGAACAGTTTCATGTGAAGTATTATAATAAGCTTACTGTATGCCTTGGATTACCCTGACCACAACAGATAACAGCAACAATATTTGAGCCTATAATCATAAACAAAAAAATCCGGGCGTCGCAAATATAGTTTCTTAGCTGGAGTACTGAACTCAGAGAAAGTCATTAAACAAGTACTGATTTCTCTATTCGCGACGAGAGCTTGCGAGGCAGCAGTGTATTAAATCTATTTCAAGTGATTTTCCGACTTTAATGACTAGATGCTTTCCACTATCTGATTTAGTTTCATGGCATACTTTTCGATCCCATACACATGGCAATAGAAACACGCAATTATCCTCCCGTTGCCACAGAAATGCACAAGTTAAATTATCATCGCCCTTGCTTGATGCCGAGCATTCACGTGGAAATAACTTGCATCAGAAGGGGGGAGTTGCGACGTCATTGCCTTGCACTGCCATGATTTTTGTGATAACGAGACTCCCGAATGGAGGGTCGTTTCAAAAGTCAGCCAGCAAAATCACCAAATTTAATAGGCTTGCATATAAGGCTTCAGCCAGCACGGCTGCCGCCGCATTTAAATTAAACTAACGTTCAACAGTAGTTATAAATCAGTGGCTTGACAGGCTCGATCCTCTATAGAACCACCCGCTACAGACTAAATTACGCACATAAAATTTTATTATTTGGCTCTAAGCCACGATAAGAGAAGCAGTCAAACTTTTGCAGGACCAACGGCATTCTACCCAAGCATCAGGAAGGAGCCAGCATGCTGGTAGTTTGACCTTATATATCATGGTTGTCCGCTGCGCGTCAAACGCGTTGCTTCGAAGTAAGCTATCATGCAGTGGAAAAGTTTTGCCGTACTAGCGGCATTAATGACTGCCGCAGTGACGAAAGACGTTACCGGAATTTTTACCAAATTTGTTTCTTGGACTAGCTCTGATACCAGCGTCGGAACTCCTCGCCGTGTCACCTTCAACTGGGCAATTAGTGGGAGCAATGTGTCTTATGCCGATGCGTTTTTTTTGGACATGCCTTGCATATATCTGTCCACATATTTTGATCTTACCGTCGGAAGTAGAACACTTGCGAACTGCTACTTTGTACATGCGGATAAGCGTGGATTCCAATGTTGGGCGACCGATCAAATAAATCCGTCAAGCTTGGCAACAGGAACCGTTTCTTTTGATGTTTATTTCCAATTCTCGACCGATGCCAGTGACAAATTGCTAAATCTTGCGAAGTGTATACACACTGGGACGAACACTTTCACATTCTCCGATGGACCTAATTCTTGGAATGCGACAACAACAATCACCCCGCGAACAAAAAGTGTCAATGACCAATATGTATTGCTAGATGGAAATTTTATTCATTACATGCTCGCTGAAAACTGTCCCAATGGCTACAAATCTGGACGAGTTGGAATCAAGTCAAACGGTGGATTCGATTGCAACAACTTTCAATATTACATTTCCAACGGCATCAACCAATTCAGCGTTCCCACATCGAAATCTTCCGACTGGGATAACACACCCTTTTGCAATGCATCGACAGTGTATATCGACTATAAAAACATTCCCGCTGGGTATCGGCCTTTTATCGTTGTCAAAGCTTTGGCATGGTATGACCAGGGTGTTGAAGTGCGCTATCTTGACACGGCGACGTGTGTGGGGCTGTCCAAGGCCAGAGATGCCTCACGAGGCATTCACTGGGGACCAGGCCAGATCAATCCTCCTCTGGCAGACGGTAAAGAATTAGTCACCATCACAACAACTTATGGGGGTAGCACCACCAACACCGGTGCGTTGCCACCCGGCAAATCTAAGTGGACGATTGTAGTCAAGGTTCCGTCTTCGACCGTTACAATCACCAAGACTCTGGGTTACACCGGCACTACTTACACAAAACCTGGCGGAATAAGCGGGAACGGAACCATGACTGTTGTTGTAGTCGTACCGACACCCCTCACCACCACTACCGTATATGGCAACAGTACGAGGGGGACAACCTACACCCTCGTTGACACCAGATCAGTAAGTGGAACGGACACAGTTGTCATCGTTGTGCCTCGTACCTACACCACCACCACGATTACCGGCAGTAATTCGTACACCACAACCTACACTCAGACCAATACTGACCCAGCCGGTAACTACACGGTTGTTGTGGAGGTACCTCCGAAACCCGCCACCACGACTACAAAGACGGGGTCTAACTCGAGCCCTACAACTTACACATTGACAAACCCCAATTCCAAAGGTACCGACACCGTTGTGGTAGAATTGCCTCCTAAACAAACCGTAACCACCACCACCACAGGTTCGCTTCCAACGACATTCACGGTGACGAACTCGGATCCATACGGCAGTGACTCGGTAATAGTCGTCGTCACGCCTCATCCTACAGTTACCACTACGTCGACGGGATCGGTTTCGCAACCAACAACTTACACCGTCACCAACTCAGACCCCAGTGGTACGGATTCTGTTGTGATTGTGGTGCCACCGCACCCCACCGTGACGACCACGACAACAGGCTCTCTGCCGACGACTTACACCGTCACCAACTCAGACCCCAGCGGCACGGATTCTGTTGTGATTGTGGTGCCACCGCACCCCACCGTGACGACCACGACAACAGGCTCTATGCCGACGACTTACACCGTCACCAACTCAGACCCCAGTGGCACGGATTCTGTTGTGATTGTGGTGCCACCGCACCCCACCGTGACGACCACGACAACAGGGTCTATGCCGACGACTTACACCGTCACCAACTCAGACCCCAGTGGCACGGATTCTGTTGTGATTGTGGTGCCACCGCACCCCACCGTGACAACGACGTCGACAGGGTCTATGCCGACGACTTACACCGTCACCAACTCAGACCCCAGTGGCACGGATTCTGTTGTGATTGTGGTGCCACCGCACCCCACAGTGACGACCACGACAACAGGCTCTCTGCCGACGACTTACACCGTCACCAACTCAGACCCCAGCGGCACGGATTCTGTTGTGATTGTGGTGCCACCGCACCCCACCGTGACGACCACGACAACAGGGTCTATGCCGACGACTTACACCGTCACCAACTCAGACCCCAGTGGCACGGATTCTGTTGTGATTGTGGTGCCACCGCACCCCACCGTGACAACGACGTCGACAGGGTCTATGCCGACGACTTACACCGTCACCAACTCAGACCCCAGTGGCACGGATTCTGTTGTGATTGTGGTGCCACCGCACCCCACAGTGACGACCACGACAACAGGCTCTCTGCCGACGACTTACACCGTCACCAACTCAGACCCCAGCGGCACGGATTCTGTTGTGATTGTGGTGCCACCGCACCCCACCGTGACGACCACGACAACAGGGTCTATGCCGACGACTTACACCGTCACCAACTCAGACCCCAGTGGCACGGATTCTGTTGTGATTGTGGTGCCACCGCACCCCACCGTGACGACCACGACAACAGGCTCTCTGCCGACGACTTACACTGTCACCAACTCAGACCCCAGTGGCACGGATTCTGTTGTGATTGTGGTTCCGCCACAGAAGACTGTCACCACGACGTCGACCGGCTCAGTGTCGCAGCGCACTACATACACAGTGACGAACTCGGACCCCAGTGGCACCAACTCGGTCATTATTGTTGTTCCGCCGCAGGAGACTGTCACTACTACCAAGACCGGCTCCGTGTCGCAGCGCACCACATACACCGTGACCAACTCCGACCCCAGTGGCACCAACTCGGTCATTATTGTAGTCCCACCGCAGGAGACTGTCACCACGACGTCGACCGGCTCCGTGTCGCAGCGCACCACATACACCGTGACCAACTCGGACCCAAGTGGCCCTAACTCGGTTATCATTGTGGTTCCACCACAGGAGACTGTCACCACGACGTCGACCGGCTCAGTGTCGCAGCGCACCACGTACACCGTGACCAACTCGGACCCAAGTGGCCCTAACTCAGTCATCATTGTGGTGCCGCCGCAGGAGACTGTCACTACTACCAAGACCGGTTCAGTGTCGCAGCGCACCACGTACACCGTGACCAACTCGGACCCCAGTGGCCCTAACTCGGTCATTATAGTGGTGCCGCCGCAGGAGACTGTCACTACTACCAAGACCGGTTCAGTGTCGCAGCGCACCACGTACACCGTGACCAACTCGGACCCAAGTGGCCCCAACTCAGTCATTATTGTTGTTCCGCCGCAGGAGACTGTAACCACGACGTCGACCGGCTCAGTGTCGCAGCGTACAACATACACAGTGACGAACTCGGACCCAAGTGGCCCTAACTCGGTTATCATTGTGGTTCCACCACAGGAGACTGTCACCACGACGTCGACCGGCTCAGTGTCACAGCGCACCACGTACACCGTGACAAACTCCGACCCCAACGGGCCCAACTCAGTCGTTGTTGTTGTGCCACCGCCGTCCGAGGTGACTACCACGTCGACCGGATCTGTCTCTCTGCGCACCACGTACACCGTGACAAACTCCGATCCCAACGGGCCCAACTCAGTTGTGGTAGTTGTGCCCCCGCACGAGACCATCACCACCACGTCTACTGGCTCGGTGTCGCGTCCCACTACTTACACCGTGACGAACTCCGACCCAGACGGACCTAACTCAGTTGTTGTCGTTGTGCCACCGCCTTCCGAGGTGACTACCACGTCGACCGGATCTGTCTCTCTGCGCACCACGTACACCGTGACGAACTCCGACCCTAACGGACCTAACTCAGTTGTTGTCGTTGTTCCACCGCCGTCTGAGGTGACTACCACGTCGACCGGATCTGTCTCTCTGCGCACCACGTACACCGTGACGAACTCCGATCCCAACGGGCCCAACTCAGTCGTTGTTGTTGTGCCACCGCCGTCTGAGGTGACTACTACATCGACCGGATCTGTCTCTCTGCGCACCACATACACCGTGACAAACTCGGACCCCAACGGACCCAACTCAGTTGTGGTAGTTGTGCCACCGCACGAGACAATCACCACCACTTCCACTGGCTCGGTGTCGCGTCCAACTACTTACACCGTGACGAACTCCGACCCAGACGGACCTAACTCAGTTGTTGTCGTTGTTCCACCGCCGTCCGAGGTAACTACCACGTCGACCGGATCTGTCTCTCTGCGTACCACGTACACCGTGACAAACTCCGATCCCAACGGGCCTAACTCAGTTGTTGTCGTTGTGCCACCGCCTTCCGAGGTAACTACCACGTCGACCGGATCTGTCTCTCTGCGCACCACGTACACCGTGACGAACTCCGACCCTAACGGACCTAACTCAGTTGTTGTCGTTGTGCCACCGCACGAGACAATCACCACCACATCCACTGGCTCGGTGTCGCGGCGAATGACCTACACTGTCACGAACTCCGACCCCAATGGACCCGATTCGGTTATTATCGTGATACCGCCGTTGTCAACCAAGACTACTCGGACTGGAACAAGACACACCACTTTTACTCTGTTAGATCCGAAGGGAAGCGACGTCGTATATGTCGGCGTACCAACCAAGGAATTAGTTACCACGACATCGATTGGCTCTGTATCGCAGCCTACAACTTACACTTTGACAAACACGGATCCCAATGGTCCCAACTCTGTGATTGTCGTGATTCCCCCTGGTGGAGAGGTCACAACTACGTCGACCGGTACGGTGACGCAGCCTACTACGTACACGTTGACCAACACGGATCCAAACGGCCCCAACTCTGTTGTGGTGGTCGTGCCGCCCCGGTCTGAGGTGACTACCACATCGACCGGATCCGTTTCTCTACGCACCACGTACACCGTGACCAACACGGATCCAAACGGCCCCAACTCTGTTGTGGTTGTCGTGCCGCCCCGGTCTGAGGTCACTACCACGTCTGTCGGCACAGTCTCGCAGCCAACTACGTACACGTTGACCAACACGGATCCCAACGGTCCCAACTCTGTGATTGTCGTGATTCCCCCTGGTGGAGAGGTCACAACTACGTCGACCGGTACGGTGACGCAGCCAACTACGTACACGTTGACCAATACGGATCCAAACGGCCCCAACTCTGTTGTGGTTGTCGTGCCACCCCCGTCTGAGGTTACTTCCACGTCGACTGGCTCGGCGTCTCAAGCTACTACGTACACATTGACGATCACCGTTCCAACTGGTCCAAACTCTGTCGTCATTGTAGTGCCCCCTATCCCGGACTTCGTCCCGCCCTCCACGAGAACGATATATGCGAATAGTTCTTGGAGTTTTCCCCTGTTAGCAAGGCCCTCACAAGTGGCTTCGTTGGTTAATTCCCCTCGAGAAGCAGAATCAGTGATCACACCACTGCGGCCTCAACCCTCGAACTCTCCACAGGAAAGCTCAGGCGTAACGGTTATGGTCGACGTCAATCACGGCGGAAATACTCTCAAGCCTGGTTCGCCCTGCGCTGGTAATTCGTCGCCAAAGGATTCTAATCAAGGATCAGGCCCCCAACCACATGAGTCAGTACGCCATGATACTCCTGGTGCCTCGAATCCAGCGCAAGGTTCTGGTGGGAATCAGGGTTCCCCGGCGCATCCCAGCATTGCGACCATTCCCAGTAATGCTGGCGCGTCAGTTCCACCTGCGGCTCCATATGAAGGGCGGGCTTCATCTATGTCAAAATCCTCGCTCGCCGCCGTTGGCATGTTAATTGTTTTTCTGTTGTTATTTTGAGAGCGACTTAATTGCCATCATGGCCCTCCTCCGTCTCTAAATCTATTGTATAATTAATGTTAAGTTATGATAAAACTTTTTGTGTAGTATTGAGAGCCGGCTGGTGTAGGTTGGCCAGCTTTTGGTGAGGACGGCTTTTTTGTAGAATAATTATCTGCATATCTCACGAGGGCATGATCAGATGATCCTAGTGGTAATTATAGTGATGATTTTGTTGTGTCATATCGGCAGGGACTCCACCCGCGGTCGACAACGAAGAGCTTGATCACCAACACTTCGAGGAGTACGCCACCTCCGAAGCGCAGTTTTGCGGAAAGCATGTCGCAGGAACTGCCGGCGTTGATTCTGTAAGACTACCCCTCGATGCTCAAGGGAACAAAAAGCATTCGAGCAGAAAAGAGGACGGCGATACAGGCGCCAAGCCTTCTCCCACCGTCGTTATTCCAACCACGTTCAAACCGTCTCATAGTGAGGTAATAGCTGCATCCCAGTCCGCGGATCATCCAACGGTCACGGATGAGAAGGAAGTGGACCACACTAAGGATACACGCTCCGATGTTGACAAATCGGAGCAATCAAAGATGCCGAAGAAAGCTGAGATGAAGGTCGCCATGTAGCCGGAGTATACACATGCACCTACACTTGAGAGCGGGGCAGGCACGGAACCTTCCGGGGATGGGTGTTCCGATGCGCACAAAACGTTACAGGATGACAACGACAACGATGGTTAACTTGAACAGGACAGACTGCCTCAATCAGTCTTGCCTGACGATCACTTGAGTAAGCGCATTCAATTGGGCATAGACACAAAGAATATCTTGGGAGATCCCGACCAAGGTGGCGTCAAAACTCGGCTGCAGGTTGGAAGCCAGAAACGCAAGAGGGATGATGCTCAACCCCCAGAGCAACCACAAGACCACAAAAAGGTACAAGTCAACACGATGTTGGCAAAGTTGAGAGACGAGATGATTTCAGGTAGAGCAGCGGAACAGGCTTACGTGGATATGAGTGAGGACGCTCCGGATATCAGGGCTAATGGTGTCGTCAAGCAGCCGGACTACGACGACGAGAACGTAATCCGGGCCATGAATCAGGAGATCGAAAAGTTCCAGGTTCTAGGTGTCAACGAAGAGGTTAAAATCCCCAGGGGTGCAAGGCTCATCAAAGTGGTCTGGGTGCACACCTACAAAAAGGACGACCTCAAGGGAGCTGTGTATAAAGCGCGCGGAGTTGTACAGGGATGTCGCCAAATTCCTGGGCACGACTTTATTACAGACTGGGTATTGTCTCCTAATACTGATCTCACCTCAATCAGATGTTTGACCTGTGTCGCCGTCAAATTCAACTACCCCATTCACTTACTTGAATGCGCCTTTTCCGGAGGAATTTCGGATCCACGTGCACCCTCCCAAGGGGTTCGCGCTACAGAAAGGCAGGTGCTGGAAACCCAAGAAAGATGTGTATGGCATGAAGCAAGCCGGCTTCGTGTGGTATGTATTTCTCACGGATGTGTTGACAATGATGGGTTTAACTTTAAATATAACCTCTGATGCATTATTCGTGAAGAACTACAAGAAGGGTGGAGCTATAGAGGCAAGTGGGCAGCTCGTTGTTACGATTCATGTGGATGACTTGTTCATGGTGGTGTCTAACACCTCCATCCTTGTGGAATTTAGGATCGAGTTAAAGAAGGTCTTCGGTCTCAAGCACTTCAACGACGTCGGTGAGTACCTAGAGATTGAGTTCGCTAGAGCCAAGTTTGGCTATACTATGTCGCAAAAATAGTTCCTAAGCGAGCTTGTTCATGGTTTTGACTTTGCCGACAGGCCTGACTACCTTCGCTTGACAGCAATAGAAAGGAGGAAAGCAAAGCGGGATCACGTCGTTACCACCCCTATACGGAAGGACAATAACCCGCAAAATCTGACAGTGAATCCGGATTTTGAAGCATTCGAAGGGATTCAGCCGCATTGTGACTTACTTGATGACAGGTACTACAAGATGTATCAGTCAGCTGTTTGGAGCTTGTTGTGGGCGGCTAATAATACTAGGCCGGATATTGCGTTTGCCGGTAAGACTTACGCACCCACAGGCAAGGATTATGAGGAGCTCATACACTGTTTCAGAAGTGTGAAGGGCACATTAGATACGCAGTTGATATACTCACGGGAGCATAAGCAGCAAAATAGCTCAGGGTTCGTCCTTGAGACTTACCCTGATGCTTCTTTTGCACCGGGTATTGCCGCAAAACTGGTCTCTGGTAACATGGTGTTGGTTAATGGTAATGTGGTGTGTTGGTCTACCAAGAAACAACCCTCGATCACTGAGAGTACTGAAGCTGCCGAGATGGTTGTCTTGGCACTTGCTGAGGAGCATACGATGGCGGTCAAAGGGATGATTGGGAGTTTGCGTTATAACGTCGATTGCACCATAAAACATGAGGACAATCAGGCTGTTATTGCTAACGTCCATCGACAAGACACACTTCACAGGCGCAAGCCGGTCAACAACAAATTGTAGATGATCAGGCAACGAATCTACAACATGGCATATGATGTGGTTTATGTTAAGCTCTTCGAAAACATTGCGGATGCTTTGAGCAAGCCTTTTGGTAGAGCTCAGTTTGTGGAGCTGAGGAAAAAATTATTAGGAGAGAAGGTGATTCGGCGCTTGGAGCCTTGATCGGGCAACCACGCTCCGGGATGGGAAAGACGAGACGATATGGGCGCATAGCGGCTCGGCTTCAACGGAGTGTTGGTTGTACCATCTGGTCAGGTGCCTCTAGGCATCCCGAATAGGAGCCACGGATCAGCCGAGGTAGGGCTTGCGGTGTGGAACGGTCGCTGGCAGGATAATGTGTAGAATACATAAGGTCTATTGGAGGGAATTCCAATACATGTCAGGATTGGTAATCAGGGAATCCTGCATCGATCAATGTGTCCCTCGGCAAGGGTATATAAGAGTAGAAAAGTGGGCGATAGATAGTTCTTTAACTGATTGATTTACTAAGTTCCAAGACATAGATACAACACCATAGCACGCCTTAAAGAATCGGCTCTCCCCAGCCTCCACCCTTAGGCGGCGCTGTCGCATCATGTCAGGAGTTGGTTACGTAATGCTGTCACCACCTACTTCCCAACTCCGAAAATATGTGAGCTTGTATTTAGACACGTGATCAGTGTTCGCACCTTATCACGTCCTGACAGGGAATCTCCTAACGCCGTGTAATAAGAAATCTATTTCTACTATTACTGTAATACCGTGTGCCTTCCTCTCCACGCACACGCAGTACCTCCGCTCCCGCTTCCAAACTAGATCGAATCAGGTGACATGAATTGGCCGCCAACAGCTTTCATTAATCAATCTTGACATCAAGGAACCCCCAGTTGAAAGTCAAAAAATTACAAGCAAATTGAAGTATAAGGGGAAGGAAAGAGCTTGTTCTGAGCTGAACTCTGAAATAAAAACTCTTCAGTGTAATAGTTCCTAGGGGACTAGTGTGATAAGGTAGGTTCGCATCGCGACTGGAAAAAACTAGCCTCGCAAAAGGTATTTGGCCAGCGCCACTAAACCGGGATCGGACTGATCCCGCGTGCAAGACATTGTAAGTAGCTTTATCTAGCCCTGGGACTGTACTTTGAGGTGGACTGCTAGCTCGTCTGTCAAGGAACCCGCTTCTCGCGCCAGACGCGACAAGCGCCGTCACTTACGCAGCGACCCCGCTTTAGTCAGGTGCTGCCGTTGTATTGGAGCAGAATGCTTCAAAAGTCGGTGGCTATCATAAATCGTCGCCGTTAGATCGCCAGCATGGGACAGATTGGAGACATTTTGGCCGTGCTGGTACAATTTGTGGTATCCAACGAGTACACCATGATGACCAACCAACCATTTCCAGCACATTGATAGGTCCTGGACTTTGGGTTGTTACCAACGAAGAGGTGATAGCGCACGGGGAGGTCAGATGACACAATCTTGGTCTCGGTCGATATAGACGTTCCAGTAAATCTCAAAGTGGGGTAATAAACATGGGTGCCGATGGCGAACTGGAGGAGACAATTGGGGAACGTGAAGCGAGCACGTATCGACTTGAGGGGAGGCTTTCTGCTGTGATTTTTTTTTCTGACATCACTTGCATCTTGGCTTGAGGTGACACAAGAGACTAGTTGTGCGTGCTTCCGCGCATGTAGAAGCAGGCTGCTCGGAAGGAAGCACGAAGCATGGACCAACCTTCGGTCCGATGTGATTTTAGTCAACAGGCGGGCGTGGGCTTCTCCTGGGCTTAATCATCACCATCAATAAGGGGGTCGATTACGCGGTTGATGTCACCATCCATGCGTACCTAGGTGTTTTAGATTGGGATACCACGGTCGCTACCAAGTACTCGCTTGTGGAGAGCGCATCGAATCAGTGTGTTCAAAATGGCGGATCTGCTTGTATTATTGCCGTTTTAGTAGCCTAGAGCGAAATACAGATGATGATGTACTCTCCAGCGGGGACAAAAGAGGTGACATTGTCTAGCAAAGGGGACGAGATCAATTGAAATGTTGCCAAGCGGTTGCCGGGCAAAACAACCTTGGAAGTGCCACCCCGACAAAAGGCACCGTTGCCCCGCAGACTAGCGCCGCCAGTGAGCAGATGTGGGTTGAGCTTAGCCTAGAGGCAGTTGTACACTTTGCGGAGATGCCCGACCAGAGTGAAGCACCTGAAGAAACACGAAGAGATAGTTTTTAATGTCTTGTTTGAAGGGCAAGACCTGCCGTGCCCTTTGTATATTAAGCGAGTGGGCATGAAGCTTGATAAGGCCGTGGAGCGTGTTCAGGGTGTATCTCGACCGATGTTTGATGGATCCAGTGTCAGTATTACTAGTCATCCTCAATATTGAGTGGAGGGCGCAGAGCTGACTATCCCGGTCTCGAAGGAGCGATAAAGTGACCACCTGGCTTTGCTGGCCGTTCAGTGGGATCAAGATGAATAGCTCTCGGGCCGAGATCGACGCCTGAGGGAGGAAAAGGTTGGGTGAAGGTGTCGGGGGAGGCTAAGGTTGTATGCCGTCCCTTCTCGAACCTCGGGGGTAAGGAGAGTTATCCTTCCACTATTGCCAGTGAAACCGAGCACAGGGAGCGGACAGTCAGCCATCCTGTGCGAAGAGCCTTGGATTTGTGACTTGTTCCCGGGATTATTATCGGAGTTCATTCCCAGGTGAAGCAATTTGTCGATCACAACGTAGATCAGTATTACTGAGCGCTTAGAGCAGGATTTAACAGAGTTTGATACGAGCCTGAAGAGGTGTTCAAATGGCACCAGTGTCATGGGACAAGACTCCGTGTGGAATCTACGACCACCAGAGAATTTTGTAACAGAACAATTGCTTAATATTATAAAAAAAGGTATAACAAATCAAATCAAGCAGTAATCAAATCGTACAAGCTATCAGCCTAACAAAGCCAACACGATGATCGGGATGGACATCATTCCCGAGATGTGTAACTTTGGCGCTGCTCCTGTCGCCACATCTATCGATGTTGAGCCTGACCCGCTTCCAGAGCCTGATCCTGAACCTGAGCCAGAGCTGCTTCCAGAGCCTGATCCTGAACCTGAGCCAGAGCCGCTTCCAGAGCCTGATCCTGAACCTGAGCCAGAGCCGCTTCCAGAGCCTGATCCCGAACCTGACCCAGAGCCGCTTCCAGACCCTGATCCTAAACCAGAGCCTGACCCTGAGCCAGTGCCGGTTCCGTAGCCTGAGCCTGATCCTGAGCGTGAGCCTGGTCCCCCTCCGGAGGCTGATCCCTAACCAGAGCGTGAACCC
>JAKTSS010000315.1:0-14977 GCA_030580355.1 Debaryomycetaceae sp. yHKB357 | reverse complement strand
CGGCTGCTCCGGCCGAAGATGCCCTGGGCCCCCAGGATATCAAGCCGGACAATGAGTAAGCCTCCGTGTTTGAGGAGGAAAAAGGGGCCGCCAGATGAAAACACGTTTATGCTTGTTTTTTTTTATATATGTTGTTGCGGCTAATGGCTCATGTTGGATGGAGCTTGTCCCGCTGCCACCTGATGCTGTTTTTGGCCCTCTACTTGTTTTACCCCGGCTACCCCGTATCCTCTGCTCGCTGCTCTCCCCTTCCATGTCTAGCTAGTCTATAGTAATATGGTGGCAAATGTGTTTTTTTGCGACTAGTATTTTACCCTGGTGATTCTATTTTTTGTTGATGATGATGTTGTGTTGTTGATGATGATGTTGTGTTGTGGTGTCTGTTGCACCATGTAGACTGGTCAGCACTAGCCCCCGTTGGATCAGTGTAAAACGCGTACATGGTGCTGGTGCAGGGCCGAGGCAAGGAATAAAAACCTCGTAAATGCGTATTGCTGTTTCAAGAAAAGGCCCAGGCACGATCCTTTTTTTGCGATTTAAAACGTGATTTTCGGGACGCGGAAGAAGACGCGTAATACTTTGTTACACTTACAAGGTGGTAAACAGCTCGGTATTGGTTAGCCCTTCTATCACTATACGAATGCTGATCTTTTACAGGGGTACTCTGTTGACAATTTCTGGCTGTCTTATTGTTACTCAGCAATCCCACTGTTACTCAGCAATCCCACACTTTGTCAGCAAATGCCACACTTACTCAGCAAATGACACCTGATCCCGAAAATTTAAAAATAAACGCGAGCCTTTGG
This sequence comes from Debaryomycetaceae sp. yHKB357, assembly GCA_030580355.1. Taxonomy (NCBI): domain Eukaryota; kingdom Fungi; phylum Ascomycota; class Pichiomycetes; order Serinales; family Debaryomycetaceae; species Debaryomycetaceae sp. yHKB357. Next base: position 14,171 of record JAKTSS010000315.1, on the reverse strand, counting down.
GAAAAACAGGGCGTTACTTCAAGAAAAGACGTCGAAACCACTCGCCTCTTTTCCTTCAACCACTCCAGAGACAATGCCTGAAGCCGTAGGAATCAACAGCTTACCGAACCAAGTGTACGTAATACCCTCCCCCTTTCACAGCGCGTTTTCACCATGAACTAACATTCTCTTTTTTTTCAGCTACAAGTTGGCCGCAAAACAGGGCGCCACCTTCACCATCATGGTGTGCGGCGAGTCTGGCCTCGGCAAGACCACTTTTATCAACACGCTCTTCCACTCCAACATCAAGCCGCACCTTGCGCCGGAGGACCGCCACAGCACCTTGCTGCTGCCCCAGCAGACGGTGGACATTGGTATTGTGCGGGCCCAGTTGGAGGAGAAGAACTTTAGCATACGCCTCAATGTCATTGACACTCCCGGCTTCGGCACGCGTGTCAACAACACCGACCTGTGGCAGGCGATCGTGGACTTTATCGACGACCAGCACGACGCGTTCCTCAAGCAGGAACGCCAGCCGATGCGCCTGAACAAGGTCGACTTGAGGGTGCATGCCTGCCTCTACTTTATCCGTCCCACGGGCCACTCGTTGAAGCCGTTGGACATCGAGACCATGAAGCGCTTGCTGAGCCGCGTGAACTTGATCCCCGTGATTGCCAAGGCCGACACGTTGGCACCCGCGGAGCTCTTGCAGTTCAAGCAGCGCATCAGAGAAGTGATCGAGGCACAGGACATTGCCATCTACGTGCCGCCTTTGGACGCGGAAGACGCTGCGAGTGCCGAGCACGCCAAGCAGTTGATCGAGGTGATGCCGTTCGCGGTGGTGGGACTGGAAACCCCCATCGAAGTTGAGATGGAGGACGGACTGCGACAGGAGGTGCGGGCCCGGCGGTACCACTGGGGCGTGGTCGAGGTGGAGAACGAAGACCACTGCGACTTTAAAAAGTTGCGGTCGCTTCTCTTGCGGACCAACATGTTGGACCTCATATTGTCGCTGCAGGAGACGCACTTTGAGACGTACCGCCGCCTCCAAATGGATGTGGAGGACCCGGAGCTGTCCACGGCTGCGGCGGGCGGCGACGACAGTGCCGCGGGGACAACGCGCGCCCCGAAAAAGAGCCGCAGGGCGCACAACCCGAAATTCAAGGAGGAGGAAGACGCGCTTAAGCGGTTTTTCACGGCGCAGGTCAAGGCCGAGGAGCTGCGGTTCCGCCAGTGGGAAAGCAACATCGTGAACGAGCGGAACCGGTTGAACACGGACTTGGAGGAGATGCAGGCCAAAGTCAAGGCATTGGAGGAGGACGTGAAGCGGTTGCAGGTGAGATGAATGCAGTGAAAAACCGTGTGGCTGCCCCAGTTTTAATACCTATCGAGCGTTGCGGTGGAATCCTCGTTTAATAATTTTTTTCTCTCTCTCTTTCTAGATAAATTAGCAATACAGTTTGTTAGCGTAAAGGTGGGGTGGGTGTGAGCATAAAGAGGGGGGGGTGTTAGACCACCGCGTGCGGAGAGTTGCGTGACTGTAGTGTACCAGCTTGGAATGTCACGCGGGGACTTGAACCAAGTAGCTAGTTGAAGAGCTAAAAAAAGTAGCTAGTTGAAGAGCTAAAACGTAGCTAGTTAAAGAGCTAAAGAACAAGTACCATATTGAAGGGTTAAAAGTAGCTAGTTGAAGAGCTAAAGAACAGGTGCTAGTCGAAGAGCTAAAGAACAAGTGCTAGTTGAAGAGCTAAAGAACAAGTGACATATTGAAGGGCTGAAAAGGATCTAGTTGAAGAGCTGAAAAGTAGCTCGTTGAAGAGCTAGAAAAGTAGCTAGTTGAAGAGCTAAGGAACAAGTGCTAGTTGGAGAGCTTAAGAACAAGTACCGTATTGAAGAGCTTAAAAGTAGCTAGTTGAAGAGCTTAAGAACAAGTACCATATCGAAGGGCTAAAAAGTAGCTAGTTGAAGAGCTAAAAACTAGCTACTTGCAGAGCTAAAACGTAGCTAGTTGAAGAGGTAAAGAACAAGTACCCAATTGAACAAGAACCTCGCTCTAAAGTGTAAGGAGTAATTTTTTGGATCAGACGATGAACAAATGCAGATTTGTGCATCAGTGGGTTTGCCCCTATGATCAAGGCCAACCGGGTGATTACCGGGCGGTACCGGGCGGAACGCCGGAAAATAAGTGTTGCTGGCGGGTAGCCACAATTTTGGCTCGGACACCGAAGGCTTTTCCTTTTCCTGGAAAAGAAAGCCGAGGTGCAACTGCCATGACCCACATCCCAATCGCAATGCCACAAAGACGCGTCATGGAATAACAGCGTAGCCGCGTCAGGCTGTGAACATCACAGGTCGTAAAAAGATATCCGCACTGTAACTCGTATAATCGTGCGTAGTTGCTAATAAAAGCTACATCACGTGCATACGTGGCATTACCAAATCAATTTTATAGAAAAAGAAAAAAATAAGTTTACACGTGACCCGTATTTCGCCACAAAAGCCCGAGACAATTTCCGGATTGGGATGTGACACAAACAAAGCCCAGTGCAATCCGGCTCCCGTTTGAGGACAAATGTTTGCCGCATTCGTAAATTGAAAAAACAATTTTACGGAACAAGCGCTCCTGACTAAGGGATGAGTAAGCTATTGTCACCAGCTGAAATTATTTTCTTTCTTTCTCAGCCAACCGTCTCTGTAACCCAAATAGGAAATTCTGTTGACGCTGGAAATTTCCGGCAAAATCTTTTCCAGGATCCGATTTATATTCCTCGTCAGTGCTTCTTCTTCTTTCTTCCAGCCTTCACCTTGCAAATGACAAAGTTAGCCTCCATCCTCGCCGTGGCCGGTGTGGCCGTCGCCGCGACAGCAAACAGTACGTATCCGCGCAAATAGCGCCGCATTCCGTTTCACGACTCCAGATTCCGTTACTAACCAGCTCCTAGACTCTACTCTCACCGTCAACACCCCCACCGCCGTCTCGGACGGCTGCTCCTTCCTGGACTTCACCGCTACAGACTCCGCCGGCGTCGCCTCCGTCAACGCCTGTGCCACTCCCGTCGGCAAAGTGTTTATTAGTGGTAAGGACTTGCTGATTATAGACCTCTCCAATGTCCAGCAATTCTTTGGTGACATCAACGTTAATGGCACCGACATCAACAGCTTCAGTGCCCCCAACCTTCAGTTGGTCCTGGGTAACCTCGAGTTGACCAACAACCACCTTCTTCTGGCCCTCAACTTGGCGGCCTTGAGCACTATCAACTCTCTTACCTTGACGGCCTTGCCCAAGTTGCAGAAAACCGGCTTGACCACGGGTCTCACCACTGCCAAATCTATCATCATCTCCAACACAGGTTTGCAGTCCTTGGAGGGTATCAACGTCTTCTCCATCCAAACCTTCAACCTCAACAACAACGCCGCCCTTACCACCATCAACTCGGGCTTGCAGCAGGTCACTGAGTCCTTGATCATTACCGACAACAGCGAGGCTGTTGTCGTTATGAACAAGTTGACCGGTGTCAAGGACTTGACCCTCGGCAAGGTCTCCAACTTTACCTTTGGAAACTTGACCAACATCAACGGTTCCATCGCCATTGCTGAGTCGTTCATGAAGGTTATCGACTTGAGCCAGATTGAGAACATCAACTCGTCCTTGACCATCTTCAAGAACGGTAACTTGACCTCGCTCAATGTGTCGTCGTTAAAGTCGCTCGGCGGTGCTCTCCAGATCTCGGAGAATGGCAAGTTGAACTCGTTCGAGGGCACCTTTGCCAAGTTGGAAAAGGTCGGTGGCTCCATCACCATCAACGGTACCTTCAACAACGGTACCTTTGAGTCCTTGAAGGAGGTTGCCGGTGGCTTCTCCCTCTTGCTGGAGAATGGCGAGTTGACCTGTGAGGACTTCAACAAGTTGAACAAGGACGGTGACATCAAGGGCGACCACTTTGTCTGCTCCGGTGCCGGCAACGGTGCCTCCTCCTCGACCGGTGTCGCGAGACCCACTCTGGGCGCCTCGGGCTCCTCCTCCTCCAGCAAAAAGAACTCGTCTTCCTCGAGCAAGGGCGAGGGCAGCACCGTGACCAAGGCCAACGGCATGTTCGCCGCCATCATGGCCGTGTTCGCCGCGACCCTCTTTGCCCTCTAAACAGACTGTTATTGTTTCGGTACCCTGTATCTTTGCCGCATAGTAGACCATCGTAATTTATTTGATTTTTGTTGTGAATGTGGTTTATACGTTTGGTGAATTCATTATCGTTTTTTGATTGGTGGTGGTGGTGCTTGCTACGCTACAGATACCGAGTCTATCCCCGTAATGCCCAAGTTGTGACTCACAAACTGCGCATACTGCCTCGCAGTCTGGCCCACCAGCGCCCGGCTGTCACCCGTAACTTCGTAGATGGACGTGGCCCTCGTGTCGCGGCTGCCGCACATCTCAAACGTGTTGAGGTACGCAAGGTCGGGCTTCACGTTGAGTGCCAAGCCGTAGCTCGTGATCCCGTGCTGGATACTGCACCCCACCGACCCGATCTTGTGCACTTGGCCGCCGTGCACACGTACCCATACTCCGGGCGGGTACTCGGCGCCTCTCTTCACCACCTGTACTGTCGGATAATTCGCCTGTAGTAAATCGTGTGCCAGCTGTATGAGCACCGCGTCCACAAAGCATCGCACCAGAAGGTGCTCAAACAGCCGGAGGTTTAGCACGAGGTACGCCGTGAGCTGGCCGGGCCCGTGCCACGTCACCTGGCCCCCGCGCTCCAACTGATAGTACTCGGCTCCGTGCCTCTTGTAGTCTGCGATCATGGACGCTAGGTCAGGATTCGCCTTCATCTGCCGGCCTCCCGTATATACCCCGCCAAACTCAAACAGAAGTAGCGTCGGCGGCGGCACTTGAACACCTTCGACACGCCCCTTCATCAATTCGCGTTTGGCGGCGAGGGCACGGTCAAGCACTTTGCGCTGGACTTGTTGGCCCCTGCTAAACGGTGTGATCCCGTCAAAGTGTTGATGGCAAAGCCGCTCGTACGCCGGTACAAGAGGCCTGAACCGCGGCGCGGCCAACGCGCTCGACCGGCGCCGTACAAGTAGCCTCCTCGCAGCCGCCTCGCCAAGCATCGTGCTCCACGCTAATTTACGATCGTTTTTTGGGAAAATCACCGGCAACTGGTGGTGTTTACCTTTTTTGGTGGTGCTACGCCTTCTACATACCACATGAGACCCCCGCCGCGCCGTAACCATAGCCGTATTAGAGCCGTCTTTAGACAGCGCGACTCGCTCAAAAGCGATCCGGGAGCGAAGCCCGTGGCGGCACCGTATGCCCGCGTCCACGCCCGGCTCCTCGCAGCGTCACGCTCGCGGCCGTTGGCTCCGGTGTGTGAGAATGCCGCGGTAAACGCAGAGATGGAGCTTCTACTTGTCACGGTGATCGCTAGGTTCGTAGTTCCGTGGTACGATAAGCTCGGCGCGCTGTCCGATACGTTCCTCGCGCAAGTACACGCCCTCTTGCGAGACGTGGTGCGTGACTTGCTGGTCCGCATACTGTCGGCCGCCGATGTAACGGCAATCCTACATACTATAGAGCTGATTGCTGCGGTGCTTGATTCTTTCTGGCACGATTTTGTGGGATCAAGCCCAACGGACTCGCCGCCCGTGGTTTTGGACTATATGAGGAGGTGCCGCTCTTCCAGTAAGGCTTCTACAGACGAGGCACATGCGCTTAGACAGTGCTTGGTAGACGCACACGATGCGTGTCTGGACTCGCACGCGTATTACGAAAAGTTGGCGGCGAGTATACTCTCGATTTGTGTCAGCGATGCCACTCTCTTGTCGCCAATTACCGCTTCGCTCGCGTCGCTGCTCGTAGCAGAGCTTGCACTACGACGCGCGTGGCTAGAACTATCGCGTCCCGAGCTTGTACTCCATCTCGTGGACTCCTTGTGCCTGAATTTCGAGAATGATGATGGGAATGGACACCGCAAGGGGAACTGGGTTCAAACAGTGTGGCACCTCGTTCTGGATCCGGTTCCGCGGATAAGCGGTCCGCATATCGTGCTTCGCAGCCATATCTGGCCGTTTCTAGACGCAGTGGTGGGCTGGACCACGCTGCGGCCCTTTTTGGCCCAGCTACTCTACTTTTGCAGGGCACAGCTCCTTGCGGTGCCGCTGCTCGAACAGAGACTAGATGGGTTTCTACAGCACCAGGTCAAGGAGTGGATCAGCTCAATATCTCCCGATACAGTAGCATCAATACTATGCCAGCTTCGTATGCGTATTGACGGAGTGGAGTCTGCGAGGGCCACGCCTCAGTCTCCTCCGACCCTTGATGGCGTACTGAAAAGGCTAACTCGCGTTTACTTGAAGTTTGCCGCCAAGGTGCCGCGCCCGTTCTGGTGGTGGTGGGGCTGGTCCCCCAATGAACCGGAGGTGTTTGAGAGTGTGCGAGCTACTCTACATGCTATCAGCAATAACAAGATGGAGGATAAAGAAGCCACAGAGTCTTCTCAGTCTCTGCCCAATGAGCTCCTCGCGGCCCAATTGATCGATGTTCTCGTGGTGTCCTTCTTCCCAGAGTTGTCGCAGGAAAATGATGAGACAACTCTGTGAGGGATGATGGTCTTTCGTAAGCGTCTTCAGTCTCTTATAGAATGATGCACGGACGTATCAGACTTGAGAGATCATCAGTATCTGCAAATTTAGACACACATTCACAACCTATTAGACTTAGATCCAGATTCCAGGAGACGTGACATTATAATTCTTACTCTACATTGGTGTCTTTTACGGTACGAAGTAGTTGGTTAATTTGGATCTCGAGTCGCGAACCTTTCAAGTAGCTACCAGTCCAGAGGTTCTTCAGATTAGAAAGGGAGCTGCCAGTACCAAAAGCTAGTGCCGAGCACAGTCCAACACAAACAGGAGGTAACGAGGATGGTCTGGATGGCATTGGAGAGAACCATAATATCAGACTGCTTAGGGGTTGGGATACGAGAGAGGAGAAGATACCAACATGCTGCGAGATCCGCTTCTGCGCATGGATGAGGGACAGCAATTTCCAAGATAAGCGAGATGTGTAATTTCAAGAGGGACACGAAACGGCAAAGAGCTACAACAGCTGAAACTAGTGGTCTCGCAGTAATTGACTGAAACTTGAGGCTTTGTCAATCACAATGCCAACATCCTATCAAGATCTTGGAAGCTTAAAGGCGTGAACTTGGACTAGTAGGACAGTCTCTAGCCAACGCCCCTAAGGTGAACTTTTGAGATGTCTGCATTTAGTGACGAGTTTTGCACCATTCAAAGCACTGTTAACTACATGCGACAACATTCAGTAGGCTAAGCGTACTTGTCCATTCTCGCGGCGATAGAAAACAGCCCACTGGTATCCGGACACACCCAGTAAGGTTAAGAAAACCTCAATTTTAATGGTACAGACCACTGCAGATCGAATGCGACGGTTTATAACTGTGCCACGCAACATTTCCTTGTTATTAGCCTCATCACAAGCTCTGCTCAGTACCTCACTGTAGAACACCTCTTCAACCACCAAGTCGTGTACATGCAAAATCCACGCATTTCTTCTCCGCACACAACGAGGGGACCAAAGCATGCTTGCTCACACAAACAGATCTCTAGCACTACGCACGAACCGCACCTTTGTGCTTTCGACTACGGCAGCACTCGTGGGCCTGTTTCTATATAGCGAGAACAATGTGCTCGCCAATCGTATGGAAAAGGGGCAATTACACTATCCCACGCCCGAAGCTCCTGTCGAGAGCCCCCGGTCGGAACTATGGCCGCGGGCTCTGCCACAGTACGCGGGACACGTACCTCTAACGACAATTGAGAAAACGCTAATGTTCTTGGGGCTGGCGGCCGGCGCCTTCATGTACCCACACCAGAACCAGCACATTGTAGCGCTCGGAGAACTGACGGCGTTCCCCTTTGTTTTGCGCAGGTTGCAGCGACACATGCTAGGTGATGCGGTCGGCCGGGAGATCTTGCGAGAGCGGCCACGCATGACGCTGCTGTCGCTATCGCTTCCGTACTTGCGATCGTTACCCTCGGGAACCATCGGGAAAACCTACGTCGAGTGGCTAGATCGGGAGAAAGTGAGCCCAGATACCCGCGAGCCGGTAAGGTACATTGACGATGCCGAGCTCGCTTACATATACCAGCGGTACCGCGAGTGCCACGACTTCTACCACGCGGTCACGGGACTTCCCGTGTTGCTCGAAGGGGAGATTGCCCTCAAGGTGTTTGAGTTTATCAATATCGGGATGCCGATGAACGGGCTAGGAGCACTAATGGCCCCACTACGCCTTGGACGGCAACAGAAAAAGCGTCTCTACGGGACGTACTACCCGTGGGCACTACGTCTGGGGGCCAATGCCAAGCCCTTGATCAATGTGTACTGGGAAAAGATCTTGGAGAGGGACGTGGTACAGTTTCGCGAGGAAATGGGTATTGAGCAGCCGCCAGACTTGCGGGAATTACGCCGGAAGCAGATGAGTAAGCCCGCGCTGTAGAATAGGGGGCACACCGGGAGTATGGGGACGGTAGGAGGTGTCGGGTGGAGGAATGTTACTAGCAATGGAATAACGCTAGCAATGGAATAACACTAGCAATGGAATAACACTGACAATGCAGAATATTCCAAGCGAAGGAGTAACACCTTGCGGAGTTGTTAGGAAAAATAATTACAGCCGAGAATATTTTATGGCCGGGAGCATACGCAAGCTTCAGACACGAAATTCATGTAGCGGCCGCAGCGCACTACAGCCTCACAAGCCCGGACCGAACCCCGCTTCCCGCCGCAGATGTCAAAGCTTTTGTACAGCTACTTTCTCAAGAAGGTGCGTTCAGACCAGCACCGTCTCGCTGCCGCCTACTAACTCCCGCTAGACGAATCTCGACTCCGTGCTCGTGGTGGGCCCGGACTCCGACCCCTACAAGGAAGAAATTCCCGCACACGAGCTCCACTTCTACCAGCGCCAAGGCACGAAACGCCGCCGGCGTGCTCCGGACTTTTTGCCGCCAGATGACCGCAAGATTCTTGATCGGGTGATGAAGCGTGCGTACCGGCTAGACTTGCTGCTAAACTTTTGCGGCTTCCGCACCGGATGGCTGGGAATAATCGCCCTTATTCCCTGGATAGGCGATGCCATTGCTCTCTACTGGCTGCTCCGGCTCTTGAAGCTCATCGAGTCGGTCTCGGGCGGCATCCCTAGCGCCGTCCATGCTCAAATGTACTGGAACATTCTCTTTGATTTCGGCATGGGCCTTATCCCGATTGTGGGTGCCATTGTCAACATTGTGTACAAGTGCAATCTGCGTAACTTTATCTTGTTGGAGCAGCATCTCGTCTCAAAGTACGCTCCGAATACGCCGGCCCAGATCGGCGTGGGGAAAGATAAAGCTATGGAAACCGTATAACTTTGTTTGTAGTATATAAAGCCCAAGTGTATGCGTCTTAAGCAGTGATTAGCATACACTTCCAATGTTGCGTTTCTTGTGTCTTGGGTTGGTACTCTTTTGCACCGCGCGATGCATTGGGGACGAAGGTATTGATGGCCACAGCGCTGATGATGTGGCGCGGGGCCCCATCATTGGACTATATACTCCCTCAAGTCTCGAAAACCAGTATTCTCGATTCGTAGCGTCGAACCACGATTGGAAGAGGATTCTTCTGAGACATAATGACTCATTGCATTCCACGACGGCCTTGGGCCGCCACCAACGGGATGCCACAGCAGGACTTGAGGATCCGGCAGATGTTACCGCCGAGCCTGTGATACCCAGCCCGATTACTATCCCTCTGTACGTGGATAGGCCCCTGTCCACAGACCCCGCATACACACTGCAGATTCCAAAAGTCACCAACACTCCTCAATCCGTACCGGAACTCTCATCCACTCCCCAACCAATAGAAGCTACTACCACATACCTCAGGACGGCGAATAGACCCTTGTCGAATGACGCAGCGAAAACGACCCAGTTTCCGAGAGTTATCAATGCACCCCAGTCCATGACCCGAGTTTACCCTCCGTCCCAATCCATTACCGAAAACCACCCTTCACCCCAGTCCATGACCCGAGTCTATCCTCCGTCCCAGTCCATGACCCGAGTCTATCTTTCACCCCAGTCCATGACCCGAGTCTATCCTCCGTCCCAGTCCATGACCCGAGTCTATCCTCCGTCCCAGTCCATGACCCGAGTCTATCTTTCACCCCAGTCCATGACCCGAGTCTATCTTTCACCCCAATCCATGACCCGAGTTTACCCTCCGTCCCAATCCATGACCAGAAATTACCCTTCACCCCAGTCCATGACCCGAGTCTATCCTCCGTCCCAGTCCATGACCCGAGTCTATCCTAAAACCCAAAAAACCTCATTACCGACGCCAAGCACAGCGATTACGAAATTGAGTTCGGTAGACGATAAGCTGCATTGGCGTAAACCGTCGAATAAAAAGTGGTCATCGAGCGCAGTCACAAAGTTGAAGCCCGTTAGCGAGGTCGGCCACCAATTTCTGAAAAAACTTTATAGCGACGACGGGGCATGGTCCCATCGGGACCGAGGATCCTTGATTATTGCGTTGCTCGAGTTCCAGCAACGTAGTGTGACGTCCGAGCGGGGACACTTTGTGCTAATGCCGGACTCAGAAACACTTGTGGGCGATTTTGCGGTGTTGGGAAAGGAGAAGGCACGACTGATACAGTTTACGCAGTGGCGAATGATGGGCCAAGGTACGGAGATGGGAGAGTGGACACCCGCGACAAAGTGCGTGTACACTAGCCAGTATCAGCGGCCAAAGAAGGTTAATAAAAGCTGGCGCAAAAAAACGCGGTGGAACGTCCTGGTAGGGTTCCGCCTCGAGCCGGCCATGAAATTCAGCGAGCCATTGAAGGTGACCCTTGCAAAGGAGTTCTCAGACCTGGGCCTGTGGCCAGGAACGATCCCGCCGCAGCTGGTAGGCCAAATGTGGGTGCAGAAGCGAATGTTGTGGCAGCGACAGCAAAAGCGGCAATGCGAGTTGCGTGAACCGCAAAAAGTGCGCCTTGTGTGTACACCCTGGGGTAAAATAATGAAGGGACTGGTTCCAGATCTGACGCCGTACCGTGCAGAGATGAGGGTAGGGCCGGAAAATGTTCAGTGCTCGATGAACTGATGAAATCGATAGGGAAAGCAACATCGTGATTTGGCACCAATAGCAGGGATGATGCTAAACGGTTGAAGGGATAACCAGCAGAAGGGATTTGCGAGGGAATAATCAGTAGAAGTAAGAGCTCCCTGATTCACTGAGCCATATAACGTAAGTCCAGGTAATGCGATAGCTTCCGGTGCTTCAAATCATAAAGATGCGCAAAGAAAAGACATCTTTTAGAGTTTCTTGAACGCAGTTTTGAGACAGGACGGTCAGAGAACACTCGATTCGGTCACGCCCCAAAGATACTTTCCAAGGCGGAGATGCGAGCATCGAAATCGGCCACGAATAGTTTCCATTGCTGTATTTTCAAGAGCTCTGACTCAAGTTTGCGACAGCTATTGATGAGGCAGTCCAGCCGCTCGATAGCCTTATCTATATCGAGCGCTTTGATGACGTTCTCGGCATAAAGCCCACGAGCGTCGACGGCCTCCTTGGTGAGGGCCGCCAAGTCGGACACACGGCCGTCGATTTTGAAGAGAAGATACTCGTAGGCGACAGCCAACTTACGGAGCTCCAATGGATCAACGTCGTCAATCGAGTCGTCCATTTCTGGAATGGGTAGCCAATGATGCTATGAAAGAGTAGAGAGGTGGTGTAAGTACGCTAGAGCCCGCCAAGACTGGCAGTGATGAAGTTGGGTGTAGTGAAAGTAGTGATGAAGGTGTAGGGAAAGATGACGGTGTGGGGAATTAGTGAAGTTGAGGTGTAGTGGAAGTAGTAATGAAATAGTGCAAAAATTCGAAATTAGTGACAAAGTAGTGCAAAATCTAAAATTAAACACGAAAAAGAGCGGTGCTGGTGTGACCATTTGTAAAGAGTAGGTAATAATAACGGAAAAGTGCCAAGAAAAACTCAGAGTTATCACTAAATCCCACATTTATTTCGAACTGGCCGCTACATCCTGCACTAAATTTGGACTGGTCACTAAGTCCCTCACTAATTCCCCAGCGCCAGCCAGTCCGTTTCCGGTCCTTCCTCGGCGGCCGAAATTCCAACGGCTATCCACGAGTTTTAAAAAGGCTTGCGAGCAGTTTACCATCGCTTATCGCTATATTTCACCACATTCTTCCTTCAAGCTGAGTGACGATGCCAGAGTCCTACTCGCTTTCCAACATCAACCCCAAGCTCTTGCGCCGCATTTACCGCGCCTGTCGTCCGTCGCTCGTGGAACCCAATTTGCAGCTCAACTTGGAAATATGCGACTTTGTCAACGCAAAGCAGGGCCTGGCCCCTCGCGATGCCGCTATCTGCGTCGCGAAACTCATATCCCAGCGCGATCCGCAGACCTCGGAGTTGGCTATTGCTCTTCTTGACAATTTGGTCAAGAATTGCGGCTATCCCTTCCACTTGCAAATCTCCCGCAAGGAGTTCTTGAACGAGTTGGTCAAGCGGTTCCCAGAGAGGCCGCCGCCACGTTACTCACGCGAGCAGCGTCTTGTGTTGCAGCAGATCGAAGAATGGTACCAGACGATATGCCGCACTTCAAAGTACAAGGACGATTTCAAATACATCAAGGATATGCATCGCTTGCTTTCTAATAAGGGCTATGTGTTCCCCGAGGTCAATATCGCGGACGCTAGCCTACTTAACCCCCCCGACAACTTGAAGCTGTTGGAGGAGTTGCATCGGGAGGAGGCTATTGTGCACTCGGCCAAGTTACAGGAGCTTATTCGACGGGGCAGGCCGCAGGACTTGCAAGAGGCCAACCGGTTGATGAAGATCATGGCAGGGTTCAAAGAAGACCAGCATGAGCAGCACCGCAAGCAGGTGAACGACGATGTAGCGCGTCTCCGCCGCAAGGTCGAAATCTTGGCGGAGATGCTCAATTCGGCGGAGGCGGCGGGGGCAACGATCAACGGAGACCAGCAGGAGGCGTTGGTAGAGTTGTATGCGTCCGTCAAGAGTTCGCAGCCCATAATCGCCAAGATTATCGAGGAAGAACAGGCGGAAAACAGCGACGATGCGCGCGTAGCGGAATTGCTCCAATTGAACGACACCGTCAACATGGTGGTGGAGAAGTACCAACTTCTAAAGAGCGGGAACACGGGAGCGGCAGCCGCCATCAAGGTATCTGGCGGTGCAGCCGGCAAGGCTACTGCGGCCGATTTGAACTTGATCGATTTTGACGACGGAGACGATGGGAACGACGCGGCGCAAGATAAGCAAGGGTACACCGACTTGCTCCATGATTTGGCCAACTTGTCGTTCCCCAGTAATGGAGGCGCGCCTGCCGGTGTGGGCGGTAGCAGTGGGAACGGGAACGGGACCGGGAACGATATATTTGGTACTGGCGGGCTCATTGCATTGGGATCGCTGCTGGCACAAACAGTGCAGCCTGCCTCATCGCTCGACCCGTTTGGGATGGCGTTCCCCAGCCGTACGCCGGCGCCTGTGCAGGCGAGCGGCAACTCGTCGAGCGACCAGTCATCATTGGTAATCTGCCAGCTGGAGCATGTAAAGATCGCGGTGCAGACGTTACCCGCGTCTACGGCAGAGCACTTTTACGGCCGCGTATTGTTCTCCAACACGCAGCAGATGCAAGTTTCCGCGGTCAAGTTTCTGGTAGCCGCGCCGAAAAGCTGCAAGCTCATGTTGAAGCCGCAGCTGGGAGACACCATGTACGGCTACGCCGCGAACGCCATCACGCAAGACCTTGATATTGCCAATCCGATGCACAAGACGCTTAAGATCAAGTACAAGGTGGAGTACGTTATTAATGGTGTTCAAACAACGGAAACGGGCTTGTCAACATTGATATAATTTTTACGGGATATTGGGAAAGTGTTGGATAGCAACTAGTAGTATTAGTGGTTTAAAAGAAAGGTGAATGCAAGTATCAAAGGGAAAGTATCAAAGGGACCAGTATCAAAGGGGAAGTATCAAAGGGACCAGTATCAAAGGGACCAGTATCAAAGGAAAAGTATCAAAGGGGAAGTATCAAAGGGAACAGTATCAAAGGGAAAGTATCACAGGGAAAGTATTAAAGGGA
>JAKTSS010000314.1:0-15066 GCA_030580355.1 Debaryomycetaceae sp. yHKB357 | reverse complement strand
ACGGCGTTGGCGTCAAGTGTGCTACCATCACCCCGGATGAGCAGCGCGTCCACGAGTTTGGCTTGAAGAAAATGTACTTGTCGCCCAACGGCACTATCCGCAACATCTTGGGCGGCACCGTCTTCCGTGAATCCATCATCATCCCGCGCGTCCCGCGCTTGGTCCAGGGCTGGAAGAAACCCATCGTCATTGGCCGCCACGCCTTTGGCGACCAGTACAAGGCGACCGATCTCGTCGTCTCCGAACCAGGACGCCTCGAGCTTGTGTTTACTCCCAGCAACGGCGGCCCCGTTCAAACCAGAAAAGTCTACGACTATCAGGGGCCCGGGGTGGGCTTGGCCATGTACAACCACGACGAGTCGATGCGCGGTTTCGCGCACGCCTCCTTCAAAATGGCCTTGAGCAAGAACATGCCCCTCTACCTCAGCACCAAAAACACCATTCTCAAAAAGTACGATGGCCGCTTCAAGGATATCTTCCAAGAGGTGTATGCCGAGTACGAATCCGACTTTAAACAGGCTGGAATCTGGTACGAGCACCGCTTGATCGACGATATGGTGGCGCAAATGATCAAGAGCAGCGGCGGCTTTGTTATGGCGCTCAAAAACTATGACGGCGACGTGCAGCTGGACATTGTTGCCCAGGGGTTCGGCTCGCTCGGCCTCATGACGTCGGCATTGATGACTCCGGACGGGAAGGCGTACGAGCTGGAAGCGGCGCACGGGACCGTTACCCGCCACTTCCGCCAGCACCAGCAGGGCAAGGAGACGTCTACAAACTCTATTGCCAGCATCTTCGCGTGGTCCCGCGGAATCGCCCAGCGCGGTCGTCTTGATGACTGTTTGAAAGTGGCAGACTTTGCCCGAGTGTTGGAGGAACTGACGGTGGCTACCGTGCAAGACGATGGGATCATGACCAAGGATTTGGCGTTGGCATGCGGCAAGACTGATCGCAGCGCGTACGTGACTACGAGTGAGTTCTTGGACGCCGTCTCTGATAAATTGAGAGCTAATTGGGTAAAGTAATGACGATTGAGTATACACAAGGCATTAATGGCATTATATATACTAGTATGAATGCCACTAAACATGCACCATGTATGAATGCCACTAAACACACACCAGGCATCATTCACTACACATGCACCACGCATGGAACACTCCACACACCAACTGAATGACACCAAATATCGAGAACAACACTCGCTTTCTCACAACCTGGGCTTAACGTACAATGCATGAGCATCTTGTACCATCACACTCGGGGCATACACTAGCGCCTCTTGGTTCACGGTGGCGATTAGGCGGCCCTGTAACGTATAGTAGTAGACCTGGCACATCAAGCGGTCATTGCTCATCCTGGCAAAGTGAAAGTCGCAAAACATCCACAGGGTCGGATCATAGTCCGTATCGTGCAAGTGTATGGTGTGGTCGAGAGACACGCGGAACAAGTCGCTGTACGCCAGCTCGTTGAATTTGGGCATTACCGGTAGTCCCAAAGCGCGACTAAACGCATCGAGGAACCCGCTGTCCAGCGCGTATGCGAAATCCACGACTTTGGTCCGACAAACGTCTCTGCATTTGGTCAAGTCGTCCCGAACTCTCACAAATATACCCAAATTTACGTTCCCCACGGTGTCTAGGCTACTGGACGGTCGGGTGTCAAAGAATTCCGGTGGCGCCCAGTGCTCAATGGTGCCGTGAGTATGCACTAGTGGGCGCACAGAGTCCAATTGGTCTTTATACGCGTAAAACCAAGGCATGGGCTGTCGCTGGAACTGGAAGGGCATCTGCGTGGTTAGCTTCTGTTGGTACTCCAGCTGGCGCTTACTGCTTGAATTCTTCTTGGCAAAGGAGATGTTGGCCACGAACACCAATTTCTTCAGGTCCAGCTGGAAAGCTCTGGCCAGGCGGTTGGCAAAGGTGCGGCCGTCGCTGTTGGATAGTACCAGCCATTCCATGGGAGACAGCAGTTTGGCGGGCGCCACAAAGTGAGCGTGGATCGAGTGCGGCAGAAAGTGCGGGGCGTCAACAGTTTCCCAGGCGGCCACGAGCAGCTGGGCCACAAGATCACCGCCATAGATGCCGCGATTAGTGGGTTTTGTGGCCTGGAGCGGGTAATTACCGATGAAACGCGTTAGAGAAGGGGAGGTTGGCTGGGAGGGGGAGGCCAGTGATGAGTTCAGCTGAGACGGGGAGGTTGGCCGAGAGGAGGAGGTCAGTGATGAGTTCAGCTGAGACGGGGAGGTCAGCGAGGAAGAGTCTAGTCGGGACACGGTGAACTTTTCCTCCAAGATCAGCACATCTTTGCGAGAGTAGAGGAGTTGTAGTGACATTCGAAAGGGATGGGGGGTGAGGTGATGTGGATGAGGTGGAGGCTAACTTAAGGAGGAATCACAACACATGCCAGAGGGGGGATGCCGCGAGTTCAGGCTCGTATTCCTCGGCAGAGGAGGCACATGCAAACTCAAGTCTATTGTTGTGTACAGGAAACACCAGTGGTTAGCCTCGGGATCCAGGATATGCGGGGAATAAATGACGCTGTTACTTGAGAAATGCTATATAAAGTTTACCCAAATTCTTGTTTCTATATGCACGTTGGAATGATGGGATGTTTGGGTAACCGTGTGTTAACTAACAAACCCTGCAAGGCTCCTCACCTAATCCTCGACATCCAACTCTAACGAAAAATGCCTCTTGAACAAATCCCGTTGTCGCTGCAGTATGGGCTTTGAAAGGACAGGCGCGTTCTGCCGGCTGGCCTGAACGGTCAAGCCTGTTTTCCTCGTCTCTCCATCTCGGTTTCTCTTCTCTGTAGCTATTCGCTCCATCTCTCGGTCGCGATTGGCCACGCTTTCTCCCTCTGTACCACCCTTTTCTCCCCCCGTATCACCCTTTTCTCCCTCTGGATCGCCAGTATTGGGAATGGGCAAGAGACCAAGTAGTTCGCGCTGTCTCGCAGTCAATGACAAGTCTAGACACTGGTCGGCCGGCCTCGTAAGAATGTATATGCAACTCGCAATATTCACAATAAGCACCGCAAGAACAAGATACGCTGCGTACGTCGCCGTTGGCTCAAACCATTCCGATAGCCACTGCACTCTCATCAGATTGCATCCAAACCAGGCTGCCAATAGCCAGATGTTGAGGTACATTGCCGATCCCGTTTTCTCTAACTGGGGCTGCCGCATTAACGCCTGTTTCACAGCCGGCAGTTCCCACTCCCCATACCGTGTTGTCACGTATACGTGCGGCAGTACTGTCTTTTGCGGCACCGAGATCTTGCCGTCAAACGTGGATTGAGGCAGCCTATAGTAGATGGGATTCGCCGGGACGGACTGCGAAGAGCCAAAAGTGGCAGATGCAGTCGACCTTAGCGGTCGTGACACTGGCGTGGCCCCGATATACGCCTGGCTCACTGCATCTTCATACACGCTCTCATCTGTCATGAGTGTTTATCCCTTGGCCATCCTCAATTGCAGCACTACATTTTGTATTGGCATATGCAGGATACGGTCTTTGCCAGATTTTGGGTGCAAAAAAGTGTGAATGCCTTAATTTATCAGGATACTTGGGTCAAGCAAGGAGTTATCTTTATGATTCTTCAGAACATACCACCTTGCAAAAGATACCATTGGGCCGTAATAATCACAGCACTCTCTTTCGCTTCATTCTCTTGCAAGTTGGCTATGATTTTCAGCAAAACCTGAATGCGACAGCCGCTACGTGTTTTTTGTCGATGAATTCTTGAAACTGCCAACGTTGGTGCCTTCACCCTGTTCAATCGTTTGTCCTCACGAAAAAATTCGGCTCCCAGCACCCGCCCAAGCTCACCTAGAAAAGACTCTCCTCGGATTTTCTTCTTCAACGCTGCATGAATTCCAAGACAACCCTTATTTTTAGGTTACACCAGTTTCGCCAGTACCACATTGGCGTTCCAACAATAAGAACGGTGTATCTGGTCTTCTCGAAGGTCTGTTCCAACGCGAGTACGCTTTATCCCCCACTCGCGGACATAATTTTATGAAACCGGTTTCTAGGAGGGGTTTAAACTTTTGCAACCGTAGTGAAAGATGATAATAGTAAGGCTGAATCACTTTCCGATATTGTCTATAATAATTGTGCGCAACAATACATGAGTCAACTGAACAATACACTACACCACGCCCTTGTTCAACAAAGGCTTTCATTTTGGTTGTAGAAAACGGGATGCTTTTGATTTCTTAGATAACAGATTAAATGCCGAGTCCACGCCCAGGGGGGTTCGGGGAAAATCATCGCACCAATTCATTGCATTACTTACCCGGCTTCACAATATCGGCGGTGGCCACAGTCGTGTAAAATGAGAAAAAACCAGATATACCGGAAGGGACCCGCGATCCCGGCGTTACACTGGTGATCTGGAAAGATTGATTCTGTTTGCTTGTGGTCATTTGGCTCGGTAGGAGAAATTGCTCACGCAATAGCACGTAGCGATGTAACCTTTTCCTCTGTCAGGATGCGTAAATTCTCGTATTTCTCAGGATTCAAATGCGCAATTTTGTCAACTTGATCCACGCTCACCCTGAAGGCACCCTCAACAATTGCTTCTACTCTCGGGGATCTCGTGGAAAGGGGGGCCGCCGGTACGTGATATTTTTAGGGGGTGCTTGTGTACGCTAAATAATTTATTTTAGGCTGCAAAGTTTCGCCGATCTCGATTCTAGGCTACAGACCTGGCCGAGTCGGCCTGACTCATCATGAATCTCTCGACTCGATATTGCCGCGTGTGTGTATTCTCTTTATTCAATCCCCTTTTAATTGTTAGTGTGATAATGCCTGCACATTCCAAATAGCCGTAAATCGGCATTGTTTCCACGGCCCAGGGGGGCCAAGGAATCATCCTGCATCAGGATCCGCACCGTGTGCGTTAATCCCTGTCAAGTCAAAAAAAAACAGTTATCCACGCCTTTTTGCGTGATTTGTGCGTTACAAAGAAGCTTCGCTCCTCACGAGGATTACTTTCAACTTTTGAAAGTTTCTCCAGGTGCTCTCAAGTCTCCAAAACTTTAACTGAGTCTCTGAGACTCTACTCGCCGATCGTCTGCAATCTGGAGCGGGACTACTCGCCTGATCATCCCCTTCCTCTCAAAGATTCCATGACGCATTGAATTAACAAGTTGTCAGATTGTACCCAATTTCCCGCTTAAAATAATACGCTATTCTTTGACAAGCCAAGAATCACGAATGTTCCCGAAATAGATCATGTCCTGGCAAATTCATCCACAGTGCCAACCTACCCCGCACAAATCTTTCCTGCAAGTGTGTCTAGGCCGCCTTTGACCTCCTAATTGACATATGCCGGCCTCTCAACCACATTACACATTCAAGGCGCAGCTTCTGTGCAATGGCTTTATAAAACATACATGAACTGCTCCTGATTCGAGCATGTGGCTGGAGAGATAGCACCATGTTAGTTCTAAATTCTATTATTTTTACTGCCGCGGTTGCTCTCGCTCAAGAAAACACCCCTGGGGTCGGACAGCCTCCAGTGCCGGTCCCGGCAGAGTCTGCTTTCCCGCCATTACCGATTGGGTTTGACTTGGACAGTCGTCCTAGTGAGGCCCCGGTGGTGCGCAAGCGTGAACCAAAGAAACCGTGGCCTGTCGGTGAGGTTCCGCCCCCGCCCTTGGAGAAGCGCGAACCAAAGAAACCGTGGCCTGTCGGTGAGGTTCCGCCCCCGCCCTTGGAGAAGCGTTACATTCCTCACAAGCCCAAGACGGGAGAATCAAATGCGATTCCCGGGCCTGACCATGAAATTTCGCCGCCGCCCTTGGCTAAGCGTCATGTGCCTCCGATCGATCCGCCTGTGCGTCCACCATTGGAGAAACGGTACATCCCACGTAAGCCCAAGACGGGAGAGTCAAATGCGACTCCTGAGCGTGACCACTTTCACCCGCCACCATTGGAGAAGCGCGAGCCAAAGAAGCCGTGGCCTGTCGGTGAGGTTCCGCCTCCGCCATTGGTAAAGCGACACACCCCGCACAAGCCCAATTCTGGTGGACCGGGACCGCATGGCCGCTACCAGCCCCCGCAAGTGGAGAAGCGCTACATCCCTCGCAAGCCCAAGACGGGAGAATCAAATGCGATTCTTGATCCCGGCCGTGACCAGCCACCGCCATTGGCCAAGCGTCATGTGCCGCCAATCGATCCGCCTGTGCGTCCACCATTGGAGAAACGGTACATCCCACGTAAGCCCAAGACGGGTGAATCAAATGCGACTCCTGAGCGTGACCACCCTCACCCGCCACCATTGGAGAAGCGTGAACCAAAGAAACCGTGGCCGGTCGGTGAGGTTCCGCCTCCGCCATTGGAGAAGCGCAAAGTAAAGAAACCGTGGCCGGTCGGTGAAGTCCCGCCTCCGCCATTGGTAAAGCGACACACCCCGCACAAGCCCAATTCTGGTGGACCCGGACCGCGTCGCCGATACCAGCCCCCGCCATTGGAGAAGCGAGCCGGAAGAAAGGGCCAGCCCGTTGGCGAGAGCCCACCCACGAACCCCAGCTTATTGTGGAAGCACGAACACGGAAAGATCGAGCCGGTGCGCGAGAGCCCGCCCCCACCGCCATTGCAGAAGCGAGCTTCCAAGAAGGGGCCGCCTTCGGACCCTGACCCCGATGCTAATGGCGGTAGCAGACCAAATCCTTGAATATAGAGGGAGGCGAGACCTTCACCGGAAGATTAACGCGGTCTTGGTTGTAGGATTTATAGGTATCTTGATCCCTGTGGATCGGTTTATATACAATTGCAAGTACGTGGAGAAAATTGTCGAGTTGAGTGGAGCATCTTGAGTCTCCCCTGAGTACGTTACGATACCACTGTCATTGAAGAAAACGTCTAGAGTGGAAGAATTGTCGTTGCTTGTTCCAAGCCCGTAATCGACTGGGCAGGCTAGTAGAAGCTCCCCTCTCAAGACACCGCCTTACAACTTACCCGGATAATTTCTACACGTGATGCGCGGTATAAAAACCGCGATGGTCTTTTCATTGGGTCGACGACTAACAACGTCATTACAAACTGTAAGTACGAACCAATGACTAAATGATGAATATAATGTTACACAGACCTGTACTGAGCCGTGTACTTGAAATGCTCGGTGTTTGAACGATAACAACATGCCTCTTCTGACTGTCAGCAATTCAAAGTCGACTTGTACTAACATCTTAGTCACACTAGACTCTAGTTTATAGTTAATACACGTTTACCCCTTCGATTTAATCCATAAAGTAATCACTCCAGCTAGTGATAGCATACCTACGATACCCAAGTTACTAGATTTGTTTTCATTGATTTGATCAATATAAATTACACGTTAATGCAATTACTTCTTTGCGGTCAATCTTCTCAAGTAGAAGGCCAACTCCTCGCCCTCCAAAATGTATCCATCGCATCTGCCGGATTGGCCGGGTCTAGATGAGATGACGGCGTACAATCTACCGGCACCAAACTGCAGGTCCAAGGAAGGCTCGACAACGGCGGCGCCCAGTCTGGCGGCCAACTTGCGCTCCACCTTTTTGGAACGCTTAACGGGCTCCTCCTCGGCGGCGTTCTTCTTCTTACCCAAAGACTGGCCGTAGTGGTTCTCGTACCACTGTCTGAAGGGGGTGGCATCGATCTGCACCACTGCTGACTTTGTCAATGTGTTTGTTCTCACCAACTCATTGTTGGAAGGGTGGTAGGCGACACTGGCGATTCTGGTCTTGCGGGACACACCCTCGGACGCCCAGGAGAAGTTGCCGGTCTCGACACGCAAGGCTCTGAACTTTTGGTTGCCACCTCTGGTGCGGACCGAGTGGATACGCTTGGGGCCAATCTTGGTGTTGGCCGGCTGTCTGCCCAATTCGAACTTTCTCTTTTTTCTGAACTGCGCGCGCTTGGCACCGGTGTGCGAGCGCTTGTGAAGCGAGTCTCTAGAAATACCCATGGTCGATTACCGCAAGAGAGATGGGGAGGCTACTGTGGAAGACCCGAGTGTGCTTTTTTTCGCTATCCAATGGTAATCACGAGACGCTTGGACTTTTTTTCTACAGTTTTTCAGTCACGTGGAAATCGATCACAACACGTGTTTAATAGGGTTTCTGACCTCATCGCGTGAAATGCTTCACTCGCAAACACCAGGATACTCACCGGGTAATGGAAACGGTTTACGATGAAGTCGAGATAGAGGACTTTACTTTTGACGCGGCGACTCTGCTTTTCCACTATCCGTGTCCCTGTGGCGACCGATTTGCCATTTCCCTCGACGATTTGCGCGATGGCGAAGATATTGCCGTGTGCCCTTCGTGTCTGCTCATGGTCCGGGTGATCTATGATCCGGAAGACTTGGAGGAGTATGAGGAGAAGGAGTAGGCTGTTTTTGTGAGGCTAGGCCATAGCGGGAATGAGCGAGGATCTTCAAAGTGGTGGCGAATATGATGGTTCGTGATTGGTTGCTGACTTGAAGGGTGCACTTGACGATTTAGGAATGCGATGTAAACACGCGTGAATCGATTGCTCTTACACGTTCATGTACGATTACATTCGCGGGCCATGGTAATGGATGTTATGATACTACATCCTATCACCATCGCGTGTTGCCCTTTGCTGGCAAGATCGCGGGTTGCCCCTCGCTAGACCAAGGTGAAATTGGTTATTTACTGACAGCTATTCTAGTCGGAGTGTTGCTGAACAATGTCAGTGCACACTATATTGGACGACAACCATGGATCATTTATCCTGCGGTTTACTCGAATTGGCTGTGGACCCTCGGTTTATGCCCCTACCCTATATTAGCTGATGCACATTTCGACGCGATGAAAAGCGGGATAGTCTCATTCGTGGTGCGAGAAGGCGCACTCAAATTTCCCTGGCGCGGGCGATAATCGGGATACAGACTTGTTAAAATATTCAAGGCGCGGCCGTTGCGCCGGTTTCGCCCCTATGCGTTGCTATCAATCCGTAGCAAGCATGGGGCTGAAATCTGGTGGTCTAGATTCCAAACCTGAAACGGGATGAACCGTAGTTGAGGCGTGGTGCGGGGCTCGCTTTCCCGGTACTGTTACGGTATGCAAAGGTTTTACTATTGTGTAATCGAGTATCTGCCGCGTGTCATGTATTTTTTCATCAATAGGTCTCGCGCACTGTTGTTAGGTTACTATCGGGGTACTGTCGCGTGAGGTCTCGGCCGTATCGTTAACTCTGTTGTCTGGCCGGTTTTACTATTGTGTAATCGAGTAGCGTGTCATGTATTTTTTAACCGATGGGTCTCGCGCACTGTTGTTAAGTTACTATCGGGGTACTGTCGCGTGAGGTCTCGGCCGTATCGTTAACTTGTTAAATCAGGTGGTCTGTTGTGTGGCCTGATGCTCTTATTTTGTTGCAACAGTTGACCTGTCGCGTGATATAGTTGTACCGTTGACTTGTTGCCGTTAATGGGCGTGATCTGTCGCGTGATATAGTGTTATCGTTAACTTTCTCAGCTGATCTGTTGCGTCTTAAGTCGTTACTTTGTTTGATCGGGTACGTGCTACGTGATGTCGTTAACTGGTTATGCTGCATTGTGTGTTGCGTGATATAGTGTTATCGTTAACTTTCTCAGCTGATCTGTTGCGTCTGAAGTCGTTACTTTGTTTGATCGGGTATATGCTACGTGATGTCGTTTACTTGTTCATCAACTGATCTGTTGCGTGGACTGAAGTCGTTACTTTGTTTAATAAGGTCTCTGCTACGTGATGTCGTTAACTGGTTATACGGGGCGATATGTCGCGTGAGGTATTGGCTATCGTTAACTTTCTCAGCTGATATGTTGCGTGATTAAGTTGTATCGTTAACTTGTTCATCAGTTGGTTTGTTGTGTGGTCTGTTGCCGTTATTTTGTTGCAACAGTTGACCCGTCGCGTGATTGAGTTGTATCGTTAACTTTCTCGGCTGATGTGTCGCGTGAGGTATTCGTTCATCAACTGATCTGTTGCGTGGTCTGAAGTCGTTTCTTTGTTTAACAAGGTATCTGCTACGTAACGTCGTTAACGGGTCATGCTGCGCTGTATGAACAGCTTTTTACATCAGTTGATCCTCCGCATTGCAAGTGGCGTTGATTTGGGTATTTGAAGTGGAATAGATAACATGTTTTATCGGGGTGTCTGTCGCTTGTTCACGAGAGATATGTCGCGTGAGGCCATACGAGTGTCTCAACTTATTTTATCAGTTGTAACGTATTTATCGCGTATTGCGGCGCACCGTCACCAACGAGTTTAATAGGCATTGCGGCGCAGCGTCACCCACGTGTTCATGAGGTGTTTGCGGCGTCCACTACGTTTTATGAGTTGCTCTGATGCAGAGCATAATTACGACGGAAAAGCCAAATTACAACGCATTGCTCTGATGCAGAGCCCAAATACGACGTATTGCCTCGAGAGCAAGTGCGAGCCGCTTTTGATGGGCATGGGAACATGGGGGTACGCTATTCTACGAGCAAGACCGGCTGCACCAGGTATGATCTTGCCAAAATGCGCCACTGGCATCTGGACCGGACAAGGCTGTTTCAGGTTCTACAGTGTGGGAGATATGTGAGGAGCGAATTTGCAAAAGAGATTGAGGGATAAGGTCGGCAAGGAGCCACGGAAGGAGCCACGTACAGCGCGGCGCATCATCCAGCAATGCTGACATCCAAATGGGGAGAGCCCCTGGTGCCGTTGCTCCTGGCAGAGCGATTTTTTAAGCTAGCATACGGATGGCACAATTTACCGGCGAGAGGAAATATTTACAGCGTGGCCGCGGCTAATTGAGACCTGAAACAACAATAGAGCGGACTTGTTGCGGGGACATTCGGAAAGGTGTTGAAATGTGGTGGAATCACTGGGAAGTGTGGTTGAGACATCCGGATAAGTGGTGGAGACACTGGGAAGTGTGGTGGAAATACGGTGAGGCCATGAGCAAGTAGAGCACGTACAGATCAAATTAAACGCATATTGCGGGAAATACGGGGCAAGTGCATCTAGTCGCATCACGAGGAACACTTTTATGCCGCGGGAGCCGCGCAATCTGCGATCCGTCAACTTTACCGTCGAAATATACGAGCGATCGTTCGGCAAAAGATGCCTGGTTGTCAGGGACGCACGCAACGACGACTCTTTTTTTTTTGGACTGATCAATTTATTGTGGTACTTTCATCACTTTCAATTTTTTATCACACGTATTTTCTGTATCTTTTTGGTAATATTTTGCGTGTGGGAGGCTATTTATAGGGCTAGAACAAGTCCGGTAGCCTTGTGGGAGTAGCCACGACGCGGGTAGTACGAGTACGGCCGAGCCGCGGCGATATAATTGTGCGGGAGCAGGAAAAGAAGAAAAATAAAAAGAGGTTGGCATTTGTAATGTCGGCCGTAAGGGATGGAGGAGGAGAAAAACGTATTGTATTTTTCAGGCGCATCACCGTGGGATGAGATACGCCACGCGGGGGGATCGGGAAATGCAGATGTTGATGGGGAGGTGGTGGGTGGTGGGGTGTTGAGGTGGGAAAGGGTGGTAGAGGATAAGAGTGTAGAGAGGAGGATGGTTAAGAAGATGGTAGAGTGGATGGTAAAGAGGATTTTAAAGAGGATGGTAAAGAAGATGGGAAAGAAGATTGTAAAGAATATGGTAGAGAGGATGACAGAGAAGATGGTAGAGGATGGTGGAGGATGGTAGAGGATAGTTGAAGGAGAGGACAAGATATTGAGGATAAGAGGGCAGATGACTACGGTAGCCAGAGGGCGCCGATGAACGGCGAGAGGGGAGCGAGATTGCGAGATTGCGAGGGAGGGGGGAGGGAGGAAAGGGATGCCAGATCGGGAAGTGCCACATTGGGAGTCGTTCGTTTAAGCAAGCAGTGGTGGGCACGATTGATTCGGCAATAGGGGGAGTACGGATTCGTGGAATGCAATTTACGAGCGGGCAAGAACAGATAAGCCCCCTGTGGCGCAAAGCGGCAGAAAATACTCGTTATTTTGGGCATGGCTAAAACAGACAGAAGACACTTGACCCCTCGCGGGCGTCTTTTTTTTGTGGCTTGAATTATGCAGGCAATGATCATCCGAGGGTAATGGAGGGTGGTGGTGATTGGTGGTGGTGGTGATTAGTAATGGGCAGTGAAGTGGATATGCGCATAGGGGGATGTGATGGGGGATGAGATGGGGTTGAGAGATGGGATGTGATGAGAGATGAGTGGTGGCGAGGCGGAACAGCAGGGAAAGCGCGCACGGACGGGACACGAGAGACCCTCTTGGACTGTAACGTCTTGTCATCGGAAATAGCGTAGCGTCAGCACGCGGCGGAAAATACGACCGGGGCGGCAAAAAATTAGGCCGAGTGAGGATTAGCAACGCCGGCGGGCGGTAGATCTGCTCACGTTGGAGATCAAACGGCGGGGATTCCGTGGAGGGCTGGGTGGATGGTAGGGTAGAGAGGTATTTTCCCTGTGGGGTGGAGTCGTACTGGAGTGGGGTGGAGTACTGGAGTAGTGGCGTAGCACTGGAGTAGTGGCGAACCAGAGCACTGAGTAACGAGTAGAGACAAATAATATGCTAGAGACGCTATTGTGTGGCCACCCTGCAATATTATCCGCGCAGAAAAAAGATTTGCGCTCCGCTTTTGTGCGCGCTGATATTTTGGCGGCCTTCCGGGGGCTGGCCCGGGCGTGGTCACTACTTGTACCCGCCGTCGCCCTGGCCCCGCCGGCGTCTGCTGCCCGCCAGAACTCGTCGCGTCTGTGTTGCGTGCTTTCTCGCTCCGATCTCCGCCGCGTATTACTGCTTGACTACCGCGTGCTACAAAAGGAACTGCCGCCGTCGCTTTTCGGATCGTTCTGCGTCTGACTGTTGTGGTTACACGTCTCTTCCATAAGTTCCCAACCTCTACACCTCCACCCTCCACAACTTCCTTCTTCCCTCTACACCCCGCATAACTTCCCTCCTCCTCCACATAACTTCCAATCCTCCTACCCAACTTACTACCACCCCCTACTCCACCCCTACCCCCTACCGTCAACATCACGTGCGCCGACGCCTCACTTTGCTGCCTGTTGTACTTTTCGGCCGTGTTTTTCGTCCTTCCCAGTGCCGTGTACTAGCCGGTCTTCCAGCCTCGCATCGCCTCTCGGTCCGCCACTCTCTCCTGTGGTCCTGTCTCCCAATTCCTGTGGTCCAATCCCCAGTTTCTGTGGTCCTGTCTCCTCAATTCCTGTGGCTCATCCTACCCACCCTTCTTTCTCACCGGGCACTTCCTGACCTTCCAGGACACTTCCTGACCTTCCCTGGACACTACCTGACCTTCCCTGGACTCTACCTGACCTTTCCGGATACTACCTGACCCTTCCGACCTCTTCCTGGACACTACCTGACCTCTTCCTGGACACTTTACCTTCTCACTTACCTGAGACCTCTTTTCCCTTCACCTGAGACCTCTCTTACCTTCCCTTGAGACCTCTTTTCCCTTCACCTGAGACCTCTTTTCCCTTCACCTGAGACCTCTCTTACCTTCACTTGAGACCTCTTTTCCCTTCACCTGAGACCTCTCTTACCTTCACTTGAGACCTCTTTTCCCTTCACCTGAGACCTCTCTTACCTTCCCTTGAGACCTCTTTTCCCTTCACCTGAGACCTCTCTTACCTTCACTTGAGACCTCTTTTCCCCCCATGGCCAATCTCTACAACCAGCCCCCCTTGGGCCACGACGACCCGGACCCCGCCCAGTACTCCGCCCAGCACTACTCACAGTACCCCATCCACACCCTGCACCTCTTGATGCACCACCAGGCCCTGCCCTCGCCCCAGTACCTCCCGGCCCACAACCAGAACGTCCCCTCCTACGCCGCCATGCCCCTCCACCAGCTCCCCTACTCCTACCCGCTACAGTACTCCTCCGGCCCGTCCCCCGCCCAGTTGCTGAACCCCTTGCTGCACCAGCATCTGCAGCAGGTTCCCCAGCACTCCCTGCACCCGAGCCACCCCAGCCATCCCAGCCACCCCCAGCATCACCCCTCGCATCACCCCGGCCACCCTCAACACCACCCCCAACACTCCCTGAAACTGGAAAAGTCCCTGCTGCTGGCCCTGGCCCAGCCCCGCCGCGGGCCCTGGCTCCCGCAGGAGGACAAGCGCTTGATGGAACTCATCACTATTTATGGGCCCTCCAACTGGGTCCGCATCCTGGCAAACCTCGCGTCCCGCACCCCGAAACAGTGCCGCGAGCGGTACCACCAGAACTTGAAGCCCACTCTCAACCACATGCCCATCACCGTCGAGGAGGGCGAGTTGATTGAGAAGTTGGTGGCAAAGTTCGGCAAGAAGTGGGCCGAGATCTCCCGCCACTTGAACGGCCGCCTGGACAACTCCATCAAGAACTGGTGGAACGCCGGCGCCAATCGCCGCAACCGCGCCATCCTGTACGGCCTGGACAGCAACGGCAGCGCTCTGGGGCTGCACCAGGACTATGACCGCAAGGCCCTGGTGTCCTCCCTCGGCCTGTTGGACGTGCACGCCTTGCGCTCGGCCCTGGTCTCGGGCCCGTCCGCCGCCGACTCCTTGCCCGCCCACCACGACAGCCTCCACCTCCCCCCGCTCTCGGGCCACCACCACCCGCACCATCACCCCAGCCACCACCACCACCCGCACATGGACTCCTTGTCCCACCAGATTTCCTTCAACACCCTGATCTTTGGCAACGCCGCGTCCGCCGACAGCGCGCACCTGCGCTCCCAGTCCGCAGACGATAACCTGCAGATGGGAGCGGGGCCCTTGGCGGGGGCGCCTTCAAGTGGCAGTGGGGGCGGCGGCAACTCCACCCCAACGTCCAACCCGCAGTTCGCCCCGCGCCTCTCCCTACCGCTCCCCGCCGTGTCGAAAAAGAACTCATTCGGGTCCCTGCTCGGCAGCTACGTCAGCCTGACCTTCTCCCTGTCGTCCCGCACCATGCTGGTGTCGAGCGCAAGCGCAAGCAACAGTGGCGGCGCCGCTGGTGGTGCCGCTGGTGGTGCTGCTGGTGGTGCCGCCACGGGGGCCGCCACCGCCGCCACC
>JAKTSS010000312.1:0-15161 GCA_030580355.1 Debaryomycetaceae sp. yHKB357 | reverse complement strand
GGAAATTTGTGTTATGTAGTTGTTTTCTGTACTTTATTTGGGTGTAAAGTGTGGTGCTATATATTGCGATTATTTGTTAATGCGATAAATTATGATTTTTCGTAATTTGCAGCCACTTTACAAGTTTGCAGCCAATAATGCTACCACCATGCAGGTGTTGATCTTTTCTTTCTATATACAGGGGTCACAACCACGTTAGTATGGCCGTGGCCATTGTTCCTTGTGTTCGTCGTGCGTGTTGGTAAGCCCTTTTAGTACCCCCTTTAATGGACATGATACCCTCTTGTAGACATGATACCCTTGTGGACATGATACCCTCTAGTGGACATGATACCCTCTTGTAGACATGATACCCTCTAGTAGACATGATACCCTCTTGTAGACATGATACCCTCTAGTAGACATGATACCCTCTTGTAGACATGATACCCTCTAGTAGACATGATACCCTCTAGTAGACATGATACCCTCTTGTAGACATGATACCCTCTAGTAGACATGATACCCTCTTGTAGGCATGACACCCTCTTGTAGGCATGAGTTCCTTTATTCTCCTCTAGTGGAACGGACGCGTTCCGCCTCTGGCAAACTCGACCACTCGCCACCCCTCCGTCACCTTGTTGCCAAACTCCTCCGGCAACCGCGTCAACACCATCGCGTACGTGCTCATCTGGATGTGGTCCTCCGCCCCGGCGGCGACCTCCCCCGTCTTCGCCTTGCGGTAGAGATGGATCTCCTGCGCCCGGCAGCTCACCATGATCACCGGCACGTCGTTCGGCTGGATGCTGCGGCACGTCACGATCTCCACCCCGCGTATATCCAAGATCTTGCCGTCGCTAAAGAGCCCTTGCTGCACAAACTGTTTGTTCGTCGCCTGCCACACATTGTACGGCGCCTCACTGAGCCATTGCTTCAACACGGCGGCGTCGTTGCGTATGTATGCGTCCAAGAGCTCCGGCACAATGTAGTTGACCAATGTCCGCTGGAAGTCCGTAATGCGGAAGGATGCGTCCATCGCCTTGAACTGCTTGATCACCTTCGCCTGCTCCGTCTCGGCGAAGAAGCCCTTCACCTTGTGTCCCACAGTACGCACCAATGCTACGAGCCCGTTCTCGCTCTCGTCGAACTTCTCCTGGAGCAGCGCGATCCCGCGCCCGACCGCCGTCAGTTCCTTGAACGTCTCCCACTTTTCGCCGACGCTGGGGCCGGACGCCTTGTGCTTGGTCGCAACAAGTGCACCGCCCGCGTTCTCGTTTTCAGTGACGGGCGCCGCGAGGCCCTCCCGGGCGCGTCTTTCCTGTTCTCGCTGCCGAAGCTTCTCACGCTGCTCCTTGGTGAGGTACCCGCCATACTGCGTCAGCTGACCGTCGTCAATGAGCTCGGACACGTCCTTGTACACCTGCGTCTGCCGCACAGGGTCGAACGCGCGGTCGGCCGCGTCGGACGTGACCCGCACCAGGGTGCGGAGACCCTTGCCGACCGGCAGCTCCCACGCCTTGTACGCGGCCTGGCCCACCACGTCCGCCGTCAGCTTCGCCACCTTCCCCGCCGCGGACGTGCCGCGCTGCGCGCGGTCATACGCCTCCTTCGCCCGCTTGAACGCTTCCAGCTCTGCGACGCGGCCCCGCAGGTCCTGGAGCGCCTTGACCTGTTCCTGAAGCTCGCTGCTCTTCTTGACCTCGGCGCGGAACGTGTCGTAGAACACCTTCAACGGCGACCGGGACTGCTGGTGTGATCTGGACGCGTGCTGGAAGCACCGCACGAGAAGATATCGGTGCGGCTGGTGCCGCTGCGTGTGCTTCACAATCATCAGCTGCTCGATGCGTCGTGAAATTTTCCAGTCGCCTTTGGCATCGCATGCCCCGATCGTGAATTAGATTGACCATATTATTGCATTATGGTGGGCTGTTTATACTATTTATAAGATTATCGTGTTCATCTGAGCGCGACGTGCCTAAAACGATTCAAAAGCGATTGGTGATGCACACTCAGTGAAGTGGTCGGTAGTAGTGGGACTAGAAGAGCCCTCATGTTGACCCCTTGCGGCGGTGACTACCGGAGATGTGTGCCTCGCTAACAGAAAATTACTGTTTTGGGAAAATGTTTTTCGCAGCCAACCCTGGCTTGCTGGGAAGAAGCGACCAGAAGCCATCACGACAGGGCCAATTGACCCGATCTTCAAACTGACGCGCTCCCAGTGTCTTGGAAAGTCCTCTACATCTTTCTTGATGAAGATACAGGTTTTTCGCTCATCGATGGCGAATACTTTTAGGTGAATAGAGAGACGGATACCATCAGTGGGGCGCTCATACCAACCTCTGCAAATCATAAACTACATTCTTCCTTCATAACAATTGTCGATACAAGCAATCGACCAAGAATTTTAGATTAGTGTGACTTCCGAAAAGCGCCGTGAAATCGACCCTGAAGCTGTCAGTAAGCGAAGCTACTCGCATGTAGCTGAACTAGGAATGCTGGAAACTTGTTGCTCGCCGTTAATTCCAGTCCAATTGGAGGGTAATAATTCCCATGCAAGGCCGTACGAACAAGCAAAGTCTGGGTGTGCGCGTCAAGACATGCATGGTAAGCAGGTTTAATAGGTGGTGGGACATGCATTCATCAAGCAGGTTCGCGACTGAGACGTGGCAACTCACATACTCCCCACTCTATGAGTCCGGAGGATTTACCATAAGGGTACGTTTTGAGCCTTTGTACCGAGTTCTTCCCTCACAAGTGTGAGGTCGCCCGCAGGAGTCTTGTTGAACATTCCATTTCTCAACATGCTGCTTGCAAAGTTGAATCTCGTGGGGTAATTGATTACCGCTGTAGCATTGTTAGACACTGCGCGCCATGGTAGCAATTACTGATGACACTGTCGACACCTTTATCGCACTCAAGTGCCTACAGTTTGCGTCCACGCATAGTTGAGAACTTGGCGAGGCGCTTCAAAAGAGCACTGCGTCTACCATGCGTGCGTGTTGTCCCGTTTCAGTACAATGTCTTGCGTTCGGAATTCAAGAAATCACCTCATGCATGAGTCATCTCTATATTTAGATCACAACTGCTCGTCAATGCTTATGCAGAGTGAGTTTACGCTGGTGTGAGGATCCTATTCCATGGCTATTTGATTAAAAAATAATCCCAATGTCCCGATTTTTTGAGGATTTGCAGTTGCATGTGATCCGATCAACAACGCCATGTCGATATGTCGAGAGCATGCACAGCCCGGCACTCTCGGTGGACGCACAGCCCGGACTCTCGGTGGACGCACACTCTGCACGATTGACAGAGTTCACACCTAGACCCTCGTGCATGGCCGAAAAAGACTAGACTGTATAAAATATGGCGTAGTTCCACGGTGCGGCATCTTGACTCACTGCAATAGCATGAGCTCCTCTTCCTATAACGGTCTCTGGGGAACAGCGGTGCCGTCTGTGTGGACTGAAACCCGCATTTATCGTACGGCCGCATTGGTGAATGGGAATTCGACCGTTCGTTTCATCGACCTTGAAACTGCAACTACCGATTACATTCCACTGGGAAACGAGACTCACTTCTCCGTCAAGTACCTTAACGGATCCACGTGCATCGTGAGAGGGTATGGCAAGCCAGACCATAACTACGAAGAAACCAGCTGCTCGTCTGGTTTACCCCACTTCTTTTCGAAGAATATGGCGGCAGACTCGCGAAACGAACTCGGAGTGACCGGCATCGCCGTTCTTGTGGTAGCCATTCTTGGCGTCTTTGTGGCGGTGTGAATGCGTGTGCTTGATTGCAAAATGCATGGGGACTATCTCATGTATGGATCATGTTTAATTGTATATCACAATCATCAAAACCACGTGCAATATTTGTGACTTGTGTTCTTTGCCACGATGGATCAACGTCATTCTTTACCTCCATATGTCAGAGTAGATTTATATATTGAGTTCATGTATCTGTCAGTGGGACTGTGTACTTTCAGGGGAGGTTGCTTAGAGCGCACAGGCCTCCTTTGTCGCCAAACATCTCTAGCCGTATTATATCATTCCCTATTAAGCCACCAGTATCTAAGGCCTGCTTCATCGAAGGGTGAATGATTTGGTGCGTCGGTCATCAACCCCCCCTCTTCAACTTGCCTCCTATTTTCCTCAAAACTCTTGCGGTGTTTCATGACACCAAATGTGGTCGGGATCTTGCGGCCATTCGCACCATCAGAATGCGGTCAAGAGGTTTCCCCTTTCCTTAATATCATTATAGCCAAGTCTGCGTTCATTCTCCAGGTAAACACTTGATCTCATTAGTAAGATGACTTGATCTTGTGATACGCCTTTGCAGCGGCTGTAGCTGCCACGAGCCCAGTGACACCATATTGGATAATCGCCAACACTTTTGCTTGCTGCTGCTCAATCTCTATAGCGCGGGAGTACGGAATATCGTCCCTGAACGATACCATCGTGTAAAGCGGAAGCCACTGCACGTACTTGCCGTTACAATGCCTGCTCAAAAAGGCGTCTAGCTTCTTGCGGGCCAAGTACCACACACTGGTCACCTTGGAGGACATTTCATAGTAGTTGTCGAGCGCAAGCTGGCATATGGCATCTAAATCGCGCTTTCGCGTTCTAGAGTACTCACTAAACGCGTCGGCAACTTTTCCACTGTGCTTATCCAAGAGCTCTACCAACACACGCACATCCTCAAGGCCACAGTTCATGCCCTGACCGTAAAACGGTACCATGCTGTGAGCGGCGTCACCAATGATAATAGCCCTTCCCTGTGGGTGGTGGTAAGGAGACACGCCCACCTGCATAAGCGACCCTCTCGGATGGTTAGCAAACGCGTTCTTCAAATGCTTTTCCCCAAGTAAGGGGTACGCATCCGGAAACTGTTCCTTGAAAAACCTCAAAAACTTCTCGCTGCTATCGAGGGAGTCGATCACCGACCACGGCGAGAAGAAAGTCACGGTGAACGATCCATCCTTGTTCGGCAACGCAATTAGCATAAAGTTGTGCCGCGGCCAAATGTGGAGATGGTTGGGGTCATACTGAAATTTCAGGGGACCCTTGTCCGGCCCTGCGGGAATATGGAGCTCCATATACTGCATGTCGATATACTTTTGCTGGAAATCCATGCGCATAGTGCGCTGCATTTGATGGCGGAAGTTCGAGTGCGACCCATCGGCACCCACCACGAAATCAAAGTCGCGCGCAATCTCCTTATTGTTCTTCAAATCGGTGAACGCGAGAGTAGGTTTTTGAGTATCCAACCCTTCTATCCTAACAAGTTTATGGTCAAAGCACAATTCCACGCCCAGTTCGCGCACTTTATCGAGAATTGACTGATTGATGAAGGATCGGTCAATGGAGTTTATCGCTTCGCCGTACAAGCCGTACTGCTGGGACACCTGTTTGGTGCCAGAAGCATCGTGGATCATTCGGGCATGCATGGGGATCGCCTGGGCCAAAACGGTGTCCGCCAATTGGGGACATACCAGTTTGATAGCGCGGATCCCACGATTACTGAGTGCCAAATTGATTGACCGGAGCGCTGTAGCGGTGGCACTGGTAGTGCTCGCAGCATCGGGATCCAGGCGAAAGTCAAAGAGCGATACCTTGTAGCCTCGCAGCTGAAGCGCTAGTGCTAGAAGGCAGCCCACGGGTCCAGCTCCCACAATGCCAACATTGCGATACGTTGGCTCTGAATTGGCTTGAGTCATTTGGTGGCAAAAGAATTTGGTCTAAATTCGCGAGTATTGACCCGGGAACAGTAGAGGGTACTTTGTTATATGCAGTATAACATCGGATCGGTAGTTTCCGATACTCCACAGTGATGTGATCTTGATGTTACCTCGTAGCAATGTGTCCCAGAAGATTGTTTTGTACCTGATAGTGAGGCTGATAAGCGTAAATCCGTTTTTAATCCTTCTCAAAAGGAAATTTGGTGTTTGAAAATTGTGAAAAGAACATTTTGCAGCCATTTTAGCGAGTCAGGAGAAGAGAAAGTTTGTATCAAGTGCTACTAAAAAAACTTGATTCAGATACTCACCCGTCCACAAATTGACCAGCCGACTATTACTTACTGTTTAATGTTTAAAATCGAGTCGTGTCAATGTACGTAATGTCACATCTTTTGCAGTAGCTAGACAAGATGAGCTTTTCTCTGCGAAATTGCGAATAAATGGTATTGTTCAAAGTGGTTCATTCGGTAAAGAGAGGAATTTGAAAGTAGCGATGCCCTTCTTGAAGCTTCCAGTCCAACACGGTAGGTGCTAGCTACATTCATTTACACTGCACGAATTTTGGTGTAGCAAAATCGGTGTCGCCTCACGTGGAAAACACCGCCTTCTCGAGCTTGGCCCGGTTATGTATGATTCTTTCCTTGGTCGCGGCCACGATCAGGGCCAACTCCTCGTTTCTTTGCGCGAAAACTCGGTTGGCCTTGGTGGTGTTGATGACGTTTTCCTTCATGGTGAGGTCGTCGTGCTGAGCCTGAAGCTGTTTCTGGGTTTCCAAGAGCTGCTGCTGCTTCTCGACTGCCTCACGCTGTTTCTCCGCGAGCTCTGCGCTCTGCTGCGCGATTTCGCGGTGGCTCTGCAGCAACTGCTCTAGCTGCTTTTCGTGTTCGTACACCCTGATTGACAAGTCGTCGTGGACATCCTTCAAGTTTCTCAACTCAGTGTTGTTTTTGGTGAACGAGTTTGCGTGGATGAGAAAGTACTCATTCTCATACTGAATTACATGGGGCTGGAATGCGAGGACTTGCGGCCAGTCAATAGGCTGTTGATAGAGTTCTGGGGATTTGAGATAGTCCACAAGTTCGTCTCCTGACAAGTCCATCAACTTTTGCTTGGCCTGTACGAAAAAGTAAACAATCAATCGCAACAACACCATGAACCCTTCGAGGACTACATAGTCCAACGTCGTCAACAAGGTAGTTTCGTCGGATATGAAGTCCGTGAAGAAGGTGAAGACCAACCGGCGGTAGAGGCCATACAAGTCGGCGCCCAGAGTAGTCAAGTGTTCCAAGAGGTCCGGGTGCACATCCTCGATGGAGCGATTTATCTTGTAGAGCAACTCTTCCTTGTCCAAAGTGAAAAACATCTTGTTGAGCTTGAGCAAGAGGTATAGGCGTTTCTCGTTATTCAAGCCGGGTAAGGATCCTACGAGCAGTGCCACGTGCATCACGAAGGTAGTGGGAATGGCCTCGTCGCCGGCCGAATCCGGGTCAGACAAGAGCGATGCCAGCGAGTTCGCATGTGACATGCCTGACCGCTTCAGTGCTGCGATCTCAGCCGAGTTCATATGGTAATACACGACCGTCACCACATCCTTCATTTCGCCATCGATATCAAGCATATCGATAAAGCCACGATCGCCAATACTGCGCTTCGCCTTTGCGAGTAGCGAGGTGAAGGAGTCTTTGTGAGCGAGGCGGTGGCGGATCTGCAAAACCTTCAAGTAGAGGATGGGGCGAAGCGCGGAGGGGATCCCTGCGGCCACCAGCGTCTCTAATTCCTCAACGTCTGTCGCCAGGAGAGACGCATCGGTCAGCCATTCCTGAATAACACGGGACCAGTACTGGACCTGGTCGGAAGTGCTTTCCTGTTGGGCCAAGTCCTCCAACCTGGAAGACTCGGAGAAGGTGGGATCAGTCGTAAACCAATCCGCGGACTCGTTCATGGCGGGAGAAGCGTACACTTGCTTCTGGCGTTCTACGCATAGAGCCGACACCGACTCCACTGGCCGTGGCCGGGAGGGAAGCGCAGGACGCAAGCTCGGAATCGTTTCGCTGGTCATTTCCTTTGTTGTGCTTGGAACGCGTTTCTTGCTAGGGGCAAAAAAACAATTGAGAAACACGTTCTATTTTTATTATTTTGTGATCTTTTCCCCGTAATTCGACTGTATAACGATAATTGCCCTCAAACATTGACTACTTCCCTTCGCAACACGATATTCATCTAATAATTAATCTAGCTAGATGTGTGGTACTAGCAATTATTTAGCTATAGTGGAATGCCACGCTAATCCGATAGCACATGGTGACTCCAGGGCGACTTCCATGCCAACAATCAACTTTAGAGCGGAGACTCGATGCGGCGACGCTTGGCGAGAGTTGGCGACTGCAGAAAGTATCCGAAGAGTTCTTCTTCCTCGTCGCCTCCGAGAAATGCGGGTGCTTTGCGTGGAGACTTGACGTCCTGGATCACAAACTCCTGGCTTCGCGGTCGCGGCGCCGGCTTGCTGCTTGAGCGCTCTACCGCCTTGTATTCTTCCACAAACCGCGAAAAGATTCGTTGTAGCGTATCCTTGCTCTTGTCGCACCGCGTCACCGCGACCGCCAATTCGTACACTAGTGCCATCTGCTCCTCTCTCAAGGACAGGGTGCGGTTCTGGAACCACTGATTGAGCTGATCAACGAGCTCGGGACAGGTCTCTGGTGATTTTTTCGACAATTTTCGGCGAATGTAGACGTTTGTGATTACAGGCTGCGTAGTCAGGATGTTTCCAGACCCCACATCGTTTGCACGCGGGTCCAAAGTTCGCGACACCGCGTCAGAACTAGATTGTAGAATCTCGCTGCTCAACAGTAAAAATGTGGGGGAGGAAGGTACAAACTCAGACTCTGCTTTCGTATCTATCTTAAGTTCCGTGTCCCTACCCATTTCCACTTCATTTTCTCCGCCCCTTTCTCTTGGGTCAAGTGACTTCAACGCTTCCTCTTGGCGCTTTGGCAGCTCAAAGTATTCCTTCTCAGAAGGAACACCGTTGCGTGCGGCTTTATGAGGTCTCGAGAATGCGGTCTCGAACATCTGCTCGCCAGTATTCTGCATAGCAGACAGGGCCAGTACATCGCAAACAGGAGTGGTTGCCTCTTTGCTGTCGATTGTTGTAACACTCTTCTCGGCTAGGGGAGACAAATTTCCGTTGGCATGGTCTTGAGGAGTCTCAGATGCGTGATCCGCGCTAGACTCTGTCACGACAGTCAGTTTGTTCAGAGGCCTCGAAACCGTTCCGCTGCGTGTGTATCGCAACATGCTATTGTCCGGTAGCGACGCGTTTGGCCCCGCGATCTCAATCACCTCAATGTCGTCGTCATTTTCGTCAATTAACGCACTAGCACTATCGTTTTCGATGCGATGCGGCAGGAGGGGGTCCTGCTGGCTCGCATGCAATTTCTGTAGTGTTTCAATGAGCAGGTGACGCATCTGGTTGCGCTCATGAGCGACAAAGATTTTGCGTGAGATGGGCGCCGACTTTACGTGGGACATGCGCCACATTGCCTCGCACTCTGTCATGTTGCGGAGCCACTTGCGGATATTGTAAATGACGTGGATCCCGCAGTCGTTGAAGTTATTCTGTTTCGGTACGCGAGCGTTGACGACCTTGAGCTGCGAGTGTGGGATCTCCACATCGTACTTGTCGCGGCAATAGTCGCTGATGAACGATTTGAATGGCGGGCCAAGCGTGGCGTGTTTCTGACCCAAGGAATCAAAGACAAAGATCTCGGCGATTTGGCGGCGAGTGGGGCCGGACACTGCTGCCGGCGCAGTGGGGGGCTGAGTAGCGGGGCCATTGCCTGAAATGTCGTGCACGAGCTCAGGCTTACCCGAATCGGCATCAACGGTGTTAACCTGACCCGCATCC
The DNA here is from genome assembly GCA_030580355.1 of Debaryomycetaceae sp. yHKB357. Lineage (NCBI taxonomy): Eukaryota > Fungi > Ascomycota > Pichiomycetes > Serinales > Debaryomycetaceae > Debaryomycetaceae sp. yHKB357. The sequence goes on along the minus strand of JAKTSS010000312.1, from coordinate 5,538 downwards.
TCACTATCAGACCCGTCCTTGTCAGACACTTGGATGGGGACGAGCAGCTCCTTTTTCGCGAGCGCGCGCTTCAAGAGGTCTGGGAGGCCCTTGATGACGCACGCATACCAGTGGGCGTTTTCGTTGATGGGCACGATAACCAGATCGTACTCCATGAGATTCAATTTGACGAGCCAGCGCTTAATGTTCTCATAGTAAGAGGGTGTGCTGTGATAAGGCCCTTTGGAGACGCGCTTGGTGTAGAAGAAAGTGTTGAAGGCGTATACGTCGTTCCGCGAGAGGCTAGACAGTTGCTGCACTGCCTCCTCGATCTCATACTCGATGAAAAAGTCAATCAACGAGTCGTTGATCCACTCGTTATTGTAGAGGGTCTTGAAGTCGTTATAGGTGATGGTCACCGATTTGTTATCGCTGAATTTGTGCTTCAAATCGGGGCTAAAAGGCGCGGGCGTTTCATAGACGGGCAAAGGTTCAGGCGCCGGCGGGGATGATGCTTGCAAAGGCGGCGGAGAGGTAGGTGCTGGTAACGGTATAGGAATGATCACAGGCGATGGACGTGGTTGCGATTGTGAATTGGAGTGGGAGGGGATCGGTATGGGTGACGGACGGCGATGCGGAACAAAAGACGACTGCGAAAAGCGGGGGCGCGACGGTATAAGCGAGTTTGAGGAAAATGCTTTAAGGGCAGGTGATGGGCGTGTAGGGCGCTCACTAACCGTCAAGTCCTCTAAGCGGGGTTCTTTATGGATGGGCAGGATTTGGAGAGGGACGCGGTCCGGCTTTGACTTGCGAGGCCTTGTCTTTGTAAAGGTGTTCAAGGGATTTTGTAGTATAGCGGGGTTCTTGGGGTCGGTTAGGTTTTGTAGATCGTTTAGTATGGAGGGATCATCACAGAGCATGGTAGGGTTCTTGGAATCACGTAGCATTGAGGGGTCATCGCGAAGTATGGTGGTTTTCTCTGAATCACTGAGTATAGTGGTGTCCTCGGTATCGTGTGCAACACTAGGGATTTTGGAATCGTGTATAATAGTGGAGTTCTCGGGGTCACTTGTATTGGTGGGCTTCTCCAAGTCATGTATTGTAGTGGGGGTTTCGGAATCGCTTTGTATGGTGTGACTCTCGTGGTCTCTTAGTATGGTTAAGTTCACAGGATCGTGTATTGTGGTGAGGTTCTCTGGACGTTTCAGCGTAGGAGGATTGTCGGAACCCGTGAATGCGGGGGCCCTTTGGTGATCAGCTGATGCAGGGGTATTTTCGGAATCGCGTGTTACAGTGATTTCCACCGGATCACATGGTATAGGGCTGCTCACAGACTCGCGTCTTACATGGCCATTCACCAGAGGTGGAGGAGAATCAAGATCGGCAGCCTCGAGCGCAGAGAGGAATTCGTGGAAAACTTCGGGCGACGATGCGGGAGCGTCGTCCTCAGACATGGATTCGGGAGATGAATGCACCAGAAGAATGGTGCGGGACGGCAGATCCACTCTATTGACAGCCGAAGCCATAGCTTCTTGGATGGAGCTTGCAGACGCGCTATACACCAACAACTGTGGTCGCTGCTCCCGCGAATAATTCTTGCGAAAAAAAGCGCGGAGCTGGGTGTCGGTGCCATCGTGTGACAACAAGTAGTAGGGACAGCAGTTTCCCAGCTTCAACACCAAGAGAACGCTCGAGGTGTTGAAAAAGACTTTTTCGAGGCAGTCCTGGTGGAAAAGGCCAGGGATGTTTAGGGGCTTGGCATCGCACCCAAAGTAGAGGATTTTTTTATCACGCAGGACGCGGAGCTGAGGCACGCGTTTCTTTCGCGCGCGGCACCTAAAGGTAGTTGACTCGACACAGGTCAAAGTCATGAGGGTTTGGGAGGGTAGTAGTGAGGCCAAGCCAAGTTTACCGCCACTAGAGCTGCGTAACTCCTGAGTAGAGCATAGTTGGGGCTCATCAAAGCCCAAGGACGATTCGGTCGGAGAAGGAGAAGCTGACGAGTCCAGACAGGTGTAGACGCGGTGAGCTCCCAAAGACGAGGGCTGGGTGTCCACGACCCGGGAGTATGGAGCCGAGAGATCGCGTTCAATCGAGGGTGGAGGAGATGCTGATTTCGCAATCGGTGATGCGGAGTCCGAATGTATAGCCGTCACTCGATCTTTGAAGGGAATGGGTTTGGAAATGGAGGCCGAAGAGGAAGAGGAGAGCTTAGATAGGAGAGTGTTCTGAGGGGTCGTGAAGGCAAGCAGTTTATGCGCCAATTTACGTTTCCGTTTTGTGAGACTGATTGAAGCAAAGTGTTTGTTCAGTAAAGAAGACAGTGGCAACATCATGGAGCGGAGGAGAGCGGTGGCTATTAGAGGCGGGTATTAGAGATCGAAGAATAAATTAGGAATTACAAGAAGAAAGCAGCTGATTAGGCTCTGAAGCTTTGAAATGAAGAGTGACAAAGCACGGGATAAATATCCAAGAAAAGAAAAAAAGATCGCAGTGAAGGCGCGTCCCCGCGGTGTCTACGGAGAAAAAATGCCCTGAAACTTCGATGGCAGACAAACAGCTGTCCTCTACAGAGCGCTGTTTCTATTTGCAGTCACTGATTTCGGGGCAAACTCCTCACTTTGTCACTGAAATCTTCTTGAAATACACGACAATTACTGTGTCTACCACTCACTACGTCGGGGACGGTCTTATCACACTGATCCTGATACCTATTTTCTGCAACACCTGCAGGAACACCAGCTCCACCTAATCTTTTGGGGGGCGTCCATAGCTTCTTTGGGGACACGCGTCGCGTATCAGCCACCAGCCTCTTCTTAGCCCTTCTCCATTCCTGCTAATTATACCTCCCACCGAAGCCCGAAATCGCATTGTGATTCCCGAACCGCCGGGATATTTTGTTGCGCTCACAACCACAAAAATATATTTTTTTCGTCGGTTGCGGAGACTTGCGGCTAAACCTCGTATTATTTACTGTCCTGCAGGAAAGTTGTCTCGGAAAGAAGCCATTACTGGCGATTCTTGTCAATCTGTTTCAGGTGCGAGACAGAGGGCGTAGCTAGACTGGATCTCTGCGTTCAATTTCGCTCAGCTTTGCATTAATGCATGAGGTGCTCCAGTTTAAGTCAGGTCACGTGAAGAGGTGTGGCTTGAACGCCATCACGGGTGGATCTCAGACGCACCTTCGTAAAGGCGGCAGGAATGGGCAACAACCAGAGATCTACTGAGAACATTCGATTGTCTTGCTTCAGCTGCTCGTCGTCGACGGTCGTCATCGTGGATCAAAAATCAGTTACACAACTCAGGTATAAGTGTAGCCTCCCATCTTGATACACAGAATGACTCTTTTAAATGATCTCATTCTCCTAGCATAATCGATCTGACTATTTGAATATCAACGATTTACCAAATCGCCGTCTATACGCAATGTTCGTACCTTGTGTACTCTCGATTTGCAGCCATGGCACAATAGTTGTGTGTATTGCGGTATGGATCTCTCGAGCTGCTTCGCATTACACTCAAACGTGAGCACTTCTTCACGCCATTATCTCACAGTCTCCTATATTACAGTAGAATAAGATACTACAGTGATGGCATTGGAAGAAAGGGGTATGCAAATTCTCTGCTTTCGTGAATATCTGTGTCTTATTCTGGACTTTCTTCATTGATCGTGAAGGGTGACCAAAACCGTCTTAAAAGACACACGCTATCCGTATTACTGATTTCATTTTCAAGAAAACATCACTTGAATTCAAACAATTATATCAATTCCATCATTGCATAGCCTACTGCCGATGCAAATCTACCTTGATCCCTTAGCTCCCCTCATTTTTGTTGCCCCAGTCACACCACCTCGCCTCGGGAAATTAACATCCTCTCTGCAACGCATTGTTGATACAATCAGTCGTCGATTCCGAAAGCGCCGCCTTCAGCAGCTTTTCCTACTCTCTTGTAACTCACCCTTTTCCTCAGATCAATGCTTGGCTTGGGTGAAGATACTCGTTTCGAGTACGCAAAACGCAAGTATAACGAGCACAGAAATGCAATTCTCGCCGTGCTTGGTGCGGGCCTCGTAATTTTGGTCCTTCTCACTGCAACCAACTTTCTCGGCTACGCCAAGATCGTGTTCCAGCCCATTGACCCCGCGACTTGTCCCATAGCACAGAAATTAGCGCCGCCATCGTTCTACCGCGATAACTCTACCATCCTCAAGGTCTTGCACGACCCGCACTTTCGCAACTTGCTGGCTGCGAAATTGCTGGGCGCCGTGCGCATCGACACCCAGGTGCACGATAACGCCACCGATGTGAACACGGACCCCGCCCTGTGGGAGAAGTTTGCGCGCTTTCACCATTACTTGGCCAAGACGTTCCCCACCGTCTTTGCGGCATTGACGGTCGAGAAAGTCAACACCTACGGTTTGGTGCTCACCTGGAAGGGCTCAAACCTGGATTTGAAGCCGTTGCTCTTGATGGCTCACCAAGACACTGTCCCCATTTTGGACTCTAGCTTGGACCGATGGACGTGGCCTCCGTTGCAGGGTCACTATGACGGCAAGTACCTTTACGGCAGAGGCTCGTCCGACTGCAAAAACGTGCTCACCAGTCTCCTCGAGTCGGTGGAGTTGTTGCTCGAGCAGAAATACCGGCCATCACGCACAGTCATTTTAGGTTTCGGCTATGACGAGGAAATCTCTGGCAGCCGTGGCGCCGGCCCCATATCACGTTTTTTGAAGAAAAAGTACGGCAAGGACTCGCTTTACGCCATCCTCGATGAAGGCCCCGGATTGATTGACTCGCCATTTGGCGGCGAGCTCATCGCGATTCCTGGAACTGGCGAAAAGGGCTACCTCGACGTGGTAGTTTCCCTCGATACCCCGGGCGGCCACTCTCTGAACCCCCCAGAATGGACGTCGATCGGTATCATGTCGGATTTAGCAGTCCAGATCGAGAACAGCGTGCAAGAATTGACCATCAGCGACAAGCACCCCAACCTCAGGCTCATGCAGTGTGCCGCTGTCCACTCCAAGACTACACTGCGCCTCACCACCAAGACATTATTGCGTGCAGGCTTTGACAAGTTGGCCAACCGCTTGATTCTCAACAAACTCGCGAAAAGCAAGGCCGTTGCGTACATGTTCAGAACAACGCAAGCCATCGATATTTTTAATGGCGGCCACAAGGCCAACGCCTTGCCCGAACACGTGGAGATGTTGGTGAACCACCGCATCGCCGTGGAAAAGTCCGTCTCTCAAGTCGAGCATGCCTTTGCCGAAAGAGTTACGCAGGTGGCACGCGCCCACGGTCTCGGGCTCGTGGCTTTCGGGAAAAAAGTGTTGCCCGCGACCAAACGCGGACACTTCACCATAGAAGCGAAACGCAGTTTGGAGCCCGCTCCTTTGACACCCGCGTCAGGGGCTGTATGGGACATCTTGGCCGGAAGTACGCGGCACGTGTACGAGGACTTGGTTTTCCCCAACTTGACTCACAAGCTCAATACGGTTCCGGCCTTGATGACCGCCAACACTGATACCAGGTACTTTTGGGACTTGTCCAAAAA
>JAKTSS010000311.1:0-15176 GCA_030580355.1 Debaryomycetaceae sp. yHKB357 | reverse complement strand
CCCTTGGATCGCTCCCGACCAGTCCTGCCCTCTTCCCTACCCGACTTGGTTCGTGACTGCCTCTGGGTCAGCGTCGGCTTGGACCCGCACTCCTCCCTGTTGGACTCGGTCACCGAGTTCGTCGGCTTTGTCGCGTCCCGCCACTGCTGCGAGAGCTTGAACTTTCTCATTGCCTTGAACCACTATGAAGATTGCGTCCGCCGCATGTCCTCGTCAACACCATCAGACCCATCCACTGCAACAGCCCTACCTCAGGTCCACATCCCCTCCATCCTGCCTGAGATATTCCCGCAATTACCCCAGTCCATTGACTCAAAGATGGCGTCTCTGAATCCAGTCAATCTATGCTCCCCCATTTTTCCAGACCCCAGGAGCATACATTCCCCGACCTTCTCTGACTTCAAGATGAACAGCTCTCCCGTATTCCCCGATCTCAAGAACGCAAACTCCCCCGTCTTCAAGCATTCCAACTCCCCCCTGTTCAAGCATTCCAACTCCCCCGTGTTCAAACAGGCTGCAACTTCTCCTGTCTTCAAACATTCTGCAAACTCTTCATCCTTTCCCGATGCAAGGGCTCCTCGCACCTCCTGCGACACGCCGATCATACATTTGCCTCTCGCGCCCAAAACCAGGCTATCGGCGTTGTTTTCCCTCGGCGACTCCCCGTTTCTTGGCGACGCGCCCCCGGCTTTTGTCGACTCACATACTTGTGCCGACTCGCCCCGCATATCGGAAATGGACTCGCCCAGAATACCAGACTCCCCAAAGACCGCAATGAGCAGTCCTCGCACCCCTGACCACTGCAAGATGGGCTTGCCGATGGATGCGTACGGTGCTGCCTCGAAATTCAACAGCACGATCGACACTAGCCTTGTTTTCAGTTCACATGCCATCAATAGCCATGCCACTCACATGCATGCCCCGAACAATCATGCCGGTGGTCCCGATACACAACCCACCGACAAAACTATTGGTACACAGAATACCCCGACCGATACACACCCCACTGACAAAATCACTGATACACATGTTACCCCGACCGACACACACCCCACTGACAAACCCACTGCTACACTTGTTACCCCGACCGACACAAACCCCACTGATACACTTGTTACCCCGACCGACACACACCCCACCGATACACACGTTACCCCGACCGATACACACGCCACCTCGACCGATACACACGCTACCCCCACCGATACACACGCTACCCCCACCGATACACACGCTACCCCGACCGATACACACGTTACCCCGACCGATACACACGCCTCACCCACCGACCCAACTTCGCCGACCACCACCCTCGACTATGCGTACGTGTGTCAGCTCTGGAAAAGCATCTGCCAAAAGTTCATCGAGCGCGGCCTGCCCGAAGAAATCAACCTCTCCCAGGCCGCGCGCAACGACCTCCCGGCACGCGACGAATGGTGCGACCCGGCCCGCCTAGCGCGCGCCAAAAGCGAGGTCCTCACCCTCCTCAAGGAAAACGTCTACATGGACTTTCTGTCGCTGCAGCGCCGCTCCGCACACTCGCAGCTGCCGGTCACCAGCAGCGAAACCGAGCTGATCCGCAGCTGCAAGCTGCCGACGCGCTCAAGCCCGTTGCTCCACTTCGACGGCACCAGCCACCCGCTGCTCGATGACCATGTGGCGGGAACGGGGCTGCACCACAGCACGCCGCACCGCGCCGTCAAGACAAGGTCGCGGTCAAGCGAGCTGACCAGCCACTCGCTCCGCGACAGCTTCCTTGGGCCCACGGGGTCCCTCTCGAGCCTCTTGGGCCAGTGGAAACTGACAAAGCTCGGGCTCGGCAGCCTGGAGGGACTCCACCGCCACAATGTGCAGGCGAACATGAACAAGGAGTGTCACTGCGAGTGCGACATGCAAGCGCGCGACATGCAAGCGCACTCGCGCAAGTCATGGTACAAAAAGTTCCATCACCATCACTAGTCTAGGTTGTGGGCAAACTGCATCACCAAAGGTCTAGTCTAGAGGGGAAAGAATACAGACTACAGGTGGGGGTGCATAGCCGCTACAGCGTAATCGATTGCATGTTTCAGTACATGCGTACCACAGTTTCACGTAGATTTCAAATACACACTTTATGCAGCATTTCCACCACAATGTCCATCTAGCGCGCGATTCTACTTTTGTGGAAGGGCTCGAGGGGATGAGTGCCGAGGCTACGCAATAGCCGCGGAAGTAAGTTGCCACACATGTGTGTGCATTGTACATTGAAACACCACGTAGACTTTCTACAGCACCGTGCTACCGCTTACGGTCGCAGGGGGCGATGCGTGATCGCGATTGGCGCTGAAAATAAGCGTTAACGGTGAATCGTCGTTGATCAATGCGCCGGTGGGCAGGGCGTTGCGTGACCAGTGATCGCGTGACTGGGAGTCATTCCACCGTCACGCGGTAGCCGCGGCGATGACTACATCACGCGTCGCGGTGAGTCGCGGTGAGTCACGCCTCGCACTTTGTGTCTAGTCGCGCCGCCTTGGCAGAGCCAGGATCGTGATCTGATTAGTCATTTCAGATGGCCTGTGTGCGCTCTGTTCCTTCGGTATGGAGAACGGCAGGCGGTGATGGATAATGTCACGGCAGGCGGTGGCTTCAGGGTAAGTGGTATACAGGTTTAGTAGCGTGTGGGGTAGGTGGTGATGCACGTTAGTAGGTAGTATGTAAGACCGAGATGTACCAGACTGCAATTCCACAGCTAGGTCGGGTTGTTTGCAACATGGTATGGCAACTAGTGAGGTAACGGGGAAGGTATGGTAATCCCAGCTCGAGCGAGTGGTAGGCAATTAGTGTTGACTGATTGCCATTACCAATAACATCCACGGCGTGATTCGTACACATGAAGCTGGTAGGCAACTGGTACCACTACACCAGCAACTGGTGGGCAAGAGGTATCACTACGATAGAAACTGGTAGGCACCTCGTATCACTACAATAGAAACTGGTAGGCAACTAGTAAGACAGCATTAATAAAAACTTGCACAGCAACTGCCAACAGCTGCGGAGAGCAGCACACTCTTATGGCGTGCGTGTCCGGCCTGCTCTCACCCCGCCCCCAGACCAATGCCGCCTTCCCCTGTACCACCACAATCCCACATTGACTACGTCAGCCTCTCCGCATGGCTCCCGCCGCACATTCGCCAGAACCTCACCCCATCGTCCCCCCGCAAAGTCCGGCCCGCCACGCCCCGCCGCGCTCGATCGAATTACCACCACGTTCATGCCCGCGTCTTGCGCAACAAGCTCTTGATCTCGCAGCGGAAGCGCGACTCCACAGCACGCCGCCGCGTCCAGTGCCGCCGCGCGGCCATGCGCCGCGCCCACTTTATGGACGTTCGCCGGGCCCGCGCAGCCTTGTTGGGACACGGTCCGCACTGGGGTGGCGCCACCTCTGAAAATGTGCCTCTTGATGATGCGTACACCCCGTTGCACACTCTGTTCAATTCTGCCAAGAATCCTCAGAGTTTTCAGTCTTGCAGGACGCTGCGCACTTTTTATAGCCCTCTCCGCGTTTCCCACACCCCAAACTCACCCAACTCGTTCAACACGCCCCCAAACTCACCCAGCTCACCCAGCACCACACAAACCACTCCAAATGTTTTCCACGCCCCTCAGGACCCACCCGACTCTTTGCATACCCGTCATGACCCACCCATATCTTTACACGCTGCTGAAAAATTACCCCACGAAACCCTCAGGCCCGGGGACTGGCGGGAAGCTGCTTCCTGCGCCCGGCCCACACTCGGGTCGCTCCAGAACACGGCACCAAAGTTCCACAGCAGCAGCCTATCTCCCGCACGGTGCGCAGAAACCCTATCACACGCCCACACCGTGACCACGCTCTTGGCCGCCACTTTTGGAGGCGTGGTTGACTTTTTCAAGGGCGACGCGCACGCGCCGCTCCTTGTGACGGTGTTGCTCGACCTTGGGGCGGAGCGCGTCCCGCCGCTCATGTATGTGTTTATGCTACTATGCGAGTTTCGTGAGTTTGCGGCGGGCACGGGCTCTGGCGGCGGCCTGCCCGGGTGGGACACGCGTCTCGGCCAGGACCCGACGCTCGACTTTTGCCACGGCTTTATCTGGCTCTTGCTCTATAAGCAGAGCGCGCACGTGGCATGGTGCTTGGAAGGCGCTATTCGCGACTATCTGTGTGACGCCAAGCGCCGGGCGTTTGCACTGGCGGTCGAGACCTTGTACGTTGTCTACGACGTGTTCAAGTTCCACCACCATAAGCGGCTACTAGTGATTGTGCACGACGCGATAAAGGTGGCGGGCGCGCACGCCGGTATCTTTGAAAAGAGCACGCAGTTGGCCCGCCAGCATGGGCGGTTGCAGGGCGAGCGCGGCCTACTCCAGGGGCTATCGCCGCGAGAGCTCGACGAGAACGGGCAGACGTGGTTCAGTCGGGTGCATGCGGCCGTGACGGCACAGGGCATTGGCGATTGTCCCGGCGCCACGAACTCGCCGCAGTTTGTGCGGTACGGACGGGCCCAGTTTTTCGTGCCGAGCACGCTGCGCGTGACGGGCTTGCAGTGGCGACGGTACTGGTACGGGCGGTATTCGCGTCCCGAGAACCGGCACGCGCGGATGGTGATGCGAACAGGACAGCCGATGGTGACAGGACAGCCGATGGTGATAGGACAGCCGACGCGAACAGGACAGACGACGCGAACAGGACAGACGACGCGAACAGGACAGCCGGTAGACAATTGCCTGGTTCACGACTTTGTAAATGACGCGCGCCGCGAATGGAGCGCCGGGGACGTGCCGGGGCACCTTGCACGCATCGGGGAGGACGTTGCGTTGTATGTGACGGTATGCCGCAAGCCCACGGAGCATGTGGAGGTTGCGGCGATCACGATGCGGGGCATTGACCGCGACGGTTTATTTTCCCCAGCCAACGTGGTGGCGATGCAGACGTTTTTCGCGCAGCTAGCACAGATTGCCAGCGACCACTCGCTCGTTGCGGTGGGGACACACGTGCAAGAGTGCCAAGCGTGTGTTGGCAACGACCCGTGCGTGGCGCAGTTTCTCGCACACGTGCAGGTCCTTGACGAGAGCGTGCAGAACATGTGGATAGGGCAGTGTGAGTTTGGGAGTTTCCACGAGTACGTGCCGTACGAGAACATTGTGACGCTAATGGGGACTGAGGGGTATGCGCGGGTGCGGCTGAGCATGCTACCACACTCGCCGAGCCTCTTGTTTCCCAAGTTTTACGCCATGGTGAGGCGGCACGCGCCGCAGAGCGGGGAGGTGGACTTGGAGGGGTACCTGAGGGTGCTTTGCGTGAGCAGCCACGCGCCACGGCTCTGGGAGTATAGCGCCGATGACGAGACGAGCCGGTTTTTCCGGGCGGTGTTTGCGATGAACGCGGTGGAGGGCCCCGTGGCCGAGCACGAGTTGAGCGGAATGTACCAGGACGATTTTGCCAGGGCAGCGGGGCAAATGCAGCGGGTCGTGGAGGAGAGCGCGTGCTTTGCCATGTGGAGCGCGTGGCCGCACAATGGGCACGAGGAGGCCGGGCGGCATGCGATATACGCGGGGATCCAGCAGCACGGGGTGCGGTGGATGCAGACCGCCGCGGCGGGGTTCTGGGGATACTATGAGCGGCAGCGCGGGGCGATCAGCGCGGTGGTGCGGGCCAAGGTGGTGGAGATGCTTGTGCGGCGGGAATGGCGGGAGCGGAGCAGCGGGCTCAGCGTGTTTGCGAGGGAGATGGACCAGGCGTGCGACGCGTGGGAAGCGGTGGTGGAGCCGGTGTGCGCGGTGTACTGTCCCTTGTTGAACTGGATTTACGACGATATGAACCGCCCCGTGGTGCTGGGCAGGCTGTAGTGTGTATGGGAATATTCCCAGGGCACAGAGCTCGGAATCTCGGAATAATATTACCTAATCACTGAAATCGAAAACATTACGTAATCACATAGATTAAAAAATATTTCGTTGCAGTCACGTGCCGATAATGTACCGCGGCTAAATCGGATTTAGATGAGTCATGGAAGTTTCCCCTAATTCGATACGGGCTGCTATAAAGCAATAAATGTTACTGGATGCGCTTTTCCGTCCCATCACCACGCCCAAAGCTCGCCAGACCCATCTCTTCACATGTGGAAACCGCTTCGCCATGGGGCCGCACCGTGCCTCGCGAGGCCGAGACCCCTACCCCCACGCGCCCTCCCGCTCTGGGCGGCCAATGGCCCGTTGCGGCCCAGGCCCCGTCTCCACTGCTACTCCACCCGCTCCACCGTGGTCCAGCTCCTCAACAACATCGGCTCGAAGCGCGAGGTCGAGCAGTACCTCAAGTACTTCTCCTCCGTCTCCCACCAGCAGTTCGCCGTCATCAAGGTCGGCGGCGCCATCATCACCAACCACTTGGACCAGCTCTCCCTGTGTCTCGCGTTCCTCTACCACCTCGGCCTCTTCCCCATCGTTTTGCACGGCACCGGCCCGCAGATCAACGAGTTGCTCGAGCGCGACGGCATCGAGCCCCTCTACGAAGACGGCATCCGCATCACCGACCCCAAGACCATGCTGGTCGTGCGTCAGTGCTTTTTGGAACAGAACTTGCGCTTGGTCACCGCCTTGGAGAAGATGGGCGTCCGCGCCCGCCCCATCACCGCCGGCGTGTTTTCCGCAGACTACTTGAGCAGGGAAAAGTACCAGCTCGTCGGCAAGATCTCCGCCGTCAACAAGCTGCCCATCGAGGCCGCCATCGACGCCGGCTACCTCCCCATCCTCACCAGCTTGGCCGAAACGGCGTCCGGCCAGGTCCTCAACGTCAACGCCGACATCGCGGCCGGCGAGTTGGCCCGCGAGTTCGAGCCCCTCAAAATCGTCTTTCTCAACGAGGTCGGCGGCATCATCAACGGCTCCACGGGGCAAAAGATCTCCGCCATCAACTTGGACGAGGAGTACCACGACTTGATGAGCCAGCCCTGGGTCAAGTACGGCACGAAACTCAAGATCAAGGAGATCCACGACTTGTTGCAGCACTTGCCCCGTTCCCTGTCGGTGGCCATCATCAACGTGGACGATTTGCAGAGGGAGCTCTTCACCGACTCGGGCGCCGGCACCCTCATCAGGCGCGGCTACAAGTTGATCACGCGCCTGCTGCTTGCCGAGTTTGGCCTGCCCGACACCTTGCGCAACGCCCTCTTGCGCGACCCGGAAATCAGGCTGGGCAAGCTGCTGGTCGCAAAGTACCTTGGCTTCTTGGAACACAATCCGTTCAAGGCCTACGGCGACGAGCCGTTAGAAGTGTTGGCGATCGTCGTCCTGCCCGAGGGCCAGGTGCCCCGCCTCGACAAGTTCCTCTCCTCCAAAACCGGCTGGCTCAACAACGTCACCGACAACATCTTTAGCAGCATCCGCAAGGACTTTGACCGCTTGCACTGGGTCGTGAGCGACCAGGACCCCAACTTGGCGTGGTACTTTTCCCAGTCGAGCGGCTCCTTTGTCCGCAACGGCCACTACTTGTTCTGGTACGGCCTCAGCACCGACAGCGTCGCCGCCTTGATCAAGGACTTTGACCTGGGCCCGGCCCTGGCGTTGCTGCCGGACCCGGAGCTGAATGCGTTTGCCGCGAGCGCGCCGCGTCGGGGCCTCCACACCTGGGCAGGTCAATCATGCTCACCTGCGGCTGGGCCAGGCCGCCCCTTCCTGACCTCTCCATCGGCATCTGCTCCTGACCACACCACCCCCACAGCGGCTTCTCGGGTCAAGTCGGTCCGCCCCTACCTGACCTCTCCAGCGGCACCTTCTCCTGACCACACCACGCCCACAGTGTGCCGCTCCGCGCCCCGCCGCACCCTGACCAACACCCAGCCTAGTCGCGTCGCCCTCATTGGCGCCAGAGGGTACACCGGCCAGAACTTGATCGCCATGATCAACGCGCACCCGCACCTTGAGTTGTCGCACGTCTCGTCGCGCGAGTTGGCCGGCCAGAAGTTGGAGGGCTACCACCGGGCCAACATTGTGTACCGCAACTTGCTGGTGGAAGATATCACCAAGTTGGAGGAGGAGCACGCCGTCGACGTATGGGTCATGGCGTTGCCCAACGGCGTGTGCAAGCCGTTTGTCGACGCTATCGACGCCGTGCCCGGGCTGCGCAGCCGCATCGTTGACCTCTCGGCCGACTACCGCTTCGACACAACTGGACAGTGGCGCTACGGCTTGCCCGAGTTGAACGACCGCGCCTCGATCGCGTCGGCACGTAAGGTCGCGAACCCCGGCTGCTACGCCACCGCGGCGCAGATCGCGATCGCGCCGCTCCGCGAGTACATTGACGGCGTGCCCCTGGTGTTTGGCGTGCTGGGCTACCTGGGCGCCGGCACCAAGCCCCTGCCCAAAAACGATCCGGCGTTCTTGCACCATAACTTGATCCCATACTCTTTGACCGACCATATCCACGAGCGCGAGATCAGCGAGCGGTTGGGCATGCCCGTGGCGTTCACGCCGCACGTGGCGCAATGGTTCCAGGGCATCTCGCACACGATCCTGATTCCCATCCGGGCGCAGCTGTTGCTGTCGCGCCAGGTGCGAAACATGTACCAGGAGTACTATAAGGGCGAGCAGCTCGTGTCCATCAGCGGCGAGGCCCCTTTGGTCCGGGACATCAGCGGCAAGCACGGCGTGGTGGTGGGCGGGTTCGCGGTGAACTCTGCGCAGAACCGCGTGGTGGTAGTAGCCACGATCGATAACTTGCTCAAAGGCGCGGCGACGCAGTGCTTGCAGAATATCAACTTGGTGATGGGCTACGATGAGTACATGGGCATTCCAGACGATTTGGTGATTAGGGGATAGGACGTGGAGTGGTATATTTAATCCTGAAAACACGTTCATCAGGAATAGTCTAGCATTAAATGATATTTGTCATTAGTATTGGCGTTATGGTATTAGTTCTGGATTGAAGTGGTAGACCGAGTGAAAGTGGGCTGCCGCGGAAGGGACGAAAACATCCAGTATGCTTCTACAACACCACACCGTAATCACTGTATTTGCGGTAAATTGAAGCTTTGTTGCCCGATACGTGCCCTAATAAAGCACTTTGTAAATCCTCATAAAATCGTGATGGGTAGATGGGGCATGCGACGATTACGGAAGGTACTATAGCTAGAGTGCAACGGATTATACCATGGAATGTCTAATTTCAGATTAGAAAGATGGTCACTTAAGGTGACCAACTAGAGCTACCTTTGGCTGACACAAATTTCTTCAGTCAGATGCCATGCATGAGAATGTACACGTAACAACAGAATCAGCTTGTGGAGAGAATAACCGCGCGGCTTCCGCACCGGGTTCATCACGGAACAAGATCATTAGTGCAAAATCACTTTCTGTCTAGTGTTTTATGGGCGTCGAGGCCTTTCACTGCTGTCACGACATATTTAGGCGAAGATGTATCGTGGTCTTGGGATGCTTGTATTCAACGTCGCACTTCACTGAGAGCATTCGACGTCTGCCCGCTTTTTTTTTGGGTGCCCTCAAGTCGCTTTCGCTTTTCTTTTACAAGACACTGGTCTTAACATGTGCGTACGCGACACACATTTGTCGCGCATAGCAACTACCCGACCCAATGCACGCTCCATATCGTCATAAAACTGCTGAATGTCTGGTAGGTTATTGCAATTGGACAAGTCAAGACAACTTAGCGACAGTGTGCCCCTGATATGTGGCGGAAACTCCAAGTCATAATCTTTCCCTTCCAGATGCCGTATGGACCATGCTTTGAGGTTTTGGTGGTGGCACACCGATAGTGGCACTTCGAACTGATCCACATTTATGTTGCAAGTCCACCCCTTCTAGTTGGGAGGAAGTTTCAAGTCTTTCGACACAAAGTTTTTGCCCAATGTTGTATCGAGATAGTGTAGGTGAAGGAGGTCATGCGAGGAGAATGACTCAAGGTCGTGCTCCCACAAGTCGAGACATTCCAAGTTGGGAGGCGGGTGCCAATCACGGAGACAAGTGATCTTATTTAAACCGACCCGCAATATTTTCAAATTGACTAGTCGACTCCATAGAGCAGGGTCCAGAACTGATTTATTGTCGTCATACAATTCGAGAGCAGTGATGCCACAGTTTCTCAAGTGCATCTCTTCGATGGAGAGCGGGAACGATATCCAATCCAACCTTGGCATCTTACAGTCGTAGATTGCAAGATAGGTTAGATGCTGGGGAAGTACTATTCGCGGACCGCGAAACCCCTGTGTTGGCCCTTGTAGACCCGATAACGACAAGGATTTCAAAGAAGCGGGTAAAGAGGAGAGCACGGGGTATATTCCGATCAGATGAGCATCTAGCGGTGGCGTTGAAGAGTTTCGCAAACCTGAAAGCCGAGGCAGGGGTGGGGGATCGCCTGGGCTTGCTAGCGATACGAAGTTGCCCAAATGCAAGCATTCGAGTTTGGACGGCCATGATAGAGAGTCTGAAACAAGGAAAGGAAAAACCATATCAATATGCTCGAGAGAAGACGGAAAAATATCCAACGGCAAATGATGTGGTGTATCAGATTCCAAGACAAGACTCTTGAGGTTGGATCTATCGGGAGTTCTCAAGGCGAAACGCACTAGTGAGTCGAACGTTCTCGATGGAATGAGCTCTGGGCTCATATGTGGCGGTAATTCCATATTTCTGACTTCAGATAATCTTGAATATACAGTAAATAGGGAGAGGGCAGGAGGCGGTGGAAGATCCAGCCAGTCAGGAACGTCGCAGTCTTCGAAGCGTAACTTTGTGAGCGTAGGACTTCCAAACAATTTCGACAAGTTTGTAGGGCACAAGCTTTGTGTAAACCTCACTCTGAACAGTTCGATGCGATCCACAAATCGGAGGGCGGCAATACTTTTTAAGCTTTCTTGCGGGAGCGTGTACAAGCGTGGTTTCCAATCAAGGTCCATGCTTCTCGCATACTCTGCATGTTCAGAGCCATCGTTGAGCGTCAAGTCAATGCTAGCAACGTATGTGTTGTTGATGGGGTCTACAAAGTGGTGGAGGTCGCTGTGCTTGACGAAAAGATGCACAAGCGATTTGACACGTTGATGACGCGCTGATTCGAGTCGCTCCAAGCATTTGGAAACACCCTCATATTTCTTGTCGTCGTAAATCAAGTGAGTGTGTTTGCAGTATTCGGGTCCCAATCGGGAATCGTTAGGATAGATGGAGATGATATACTGGATGAGGCGCGGGCGGCGCGACGCTGCGTGGCGAACGCCGGGGCAGGGATGGTTGGCGAAAGCGCGAATCACATAATCGTGAGGGAGGTATGCTAAGATAGACTCGATGACGTTCAGAGGTAGACGAGGCAAGCGATGGAGGAGGAAATGGTCGGTCATTGGTCGAAGCTGTGTGGTACGCTCGACGAAAATTTGAACTGGCATAAAAGGCGGATACTAGGCTGTGATGCACTCCGGATGCTGAACCCTTGGACAGAGAGTCAATAACTACCAATGATTAACCAGAACCACGACACAAGTAGAAGCATTAGAAAATCCGCCGAAATCACAGGCCACGCCGGCAACATCAGCCGCCCCAACCCCAAGAATGAGTCGAGCCACTCTCCTTGAACTGCCCAGGGAAATAAATAGGCCCGAAAAGGAGGAGGCAGTCAAAAATCACCAAGCATAGGGGGGGACCTAGGGGGTATTAGGAGACTCCGGAATCGCCTACACGGAAATTACCGACCGCCCCGAGACTGCATTAAGGGAGATGATGCAAACGACGCTGGCGAGCCAGCTCCAACAGCTCATGCCGACTTTGAAGGAACAGGTAGACAAGTAAGTCGGCTCGCTCGCGGAGGGTCTCGAGGATCCATCCTCAGTGTCGAGTTGGAAGTGGAAACGCGCCATACAGAAGTTGTGGGGAAAACATCGAAAAGATCTTGTGTCAACAGAGCCCTCCATGACTTCATCAAATCCTAGGTGCTGCAACCACAATCGATGAGGCAATTGAGAAGATATCAACAATCACAGACATCGAAAAGGTCACCACCCGGGTTGCGTGGATAAAGGCCCACTAACTTACCGAATTATCCGACCCAAAGTCGTTCGCTGGATACCTTGACGGCATGGTTAATTACTCAAGAAACGTCGTTGCACCTCACTTTAAAATTATCGGAATCTTCCAAGGCGCCAGGGACCTTTCATGCAAGCGCTGGAACAACGAGCTCACCAAGTCCAGCAAGTTCTTGGCTACTATCTGGACCGTTGTACGTGATACCCCGTTGGCCGAGCGACTCCTACAATTTATCCTTGAGACACCAAGAGTTTACGGAGAGAGCCAATGCTCACTAGGGCGTGAACGTCCCTATAGCTAGATTGAGAAATGATGGGGTTTACCAGGGGTCAATGATGGACTAGGTCACGACAACTCAGCGCGAGATCAACGACCGGAATGAACGGCGACTTGACACCAGTTTTGCTTCAACCTCGCCAGCATGGATGACGACAATTTGTTATGGGGGAACTCGGACTTGGTACCAGCTGCACCTGCCACGCACCCACCAAAGTCTCAAGTTGAGCGATTAATAACCGCCTCGTCAAAATTCGCAGCCTCCGCGGTTGCAAAGTTGCCAATTGTTTCGGCAAGAAGCATATCGTATACTGGCACCTCTCCACCAGCCGCGCGTCATACGAGGCCCCCATCGACCCCCGGAAGCTGAAGCACTCGCTTCAGCCTCACCGGATTTTAACATCCACTTTATAACATCCACTTTTTTGAAATCTTACAGACTGATCCATGAACAGACATACTTGCAAAAAGAATACAATATTGATTAAAAAAATGAATATGGACCGGATCCCGCACACATATACATATTCATCGACAATAGTCTTCATGCACATGCACGCCTTTGCGCCGTTCAATAACTCATGGCTTCTACCAGGCTAACACCGCATTTTTATTCCTGTACCTGCTCATCTGCTGTTCCCACAGTTCTTGCGGCTTGGGATTAGGGTGGTGATAAAAGCGGTCGTTATTCCCCCGTATGGAGCTTCCCCGTGTGTCCTTGTCACTTTTGAAGAAAACTCTATCCCTGTTTCTCTTGAGTTCCTTTTGGTGAGCCTCCCTCGCAGCCATCATTTTTTGTTCCCACAGTTCTTGCGGCTTGGGAATAGGGTGGTGATAAAAGCGGCCGTCATTCCCCTGTATGGAGCTTCCCCGTGTGTCCTTGTCACTTTTGAAGAAGACTCTATCCCTGTTTCTCTTGAGTTCCTTTTGGTGAGCCTCCCTCTCAGCCCTCTCATCCCTCGCAGCCATCAAATCTCTAAGCTCCTTTTTAGTCATACGACCAATGCCTGGTCCACCTAACTTATGCGGCGCCGTATGAGGAGTCACGATACCGTGCACGACAATTGGAATAGCCAAGAAGAGAGATGTTAAAAGTGTGGTAGGGAGCATTTCAAGTTCGGGTTTGGTGATGATGTTTAAAATCTACAAAACAGAGCGCGCTTTCTGCCTTTTATGCCCA
This sequence comes from Debaryomycetaceae sp. yHKB357, assembly GCA_030580355.1. Taxonomy (NCBI): domain Eukaryota; kingdom Fungi; phylum Ascomycota; class Pichiomycetes; order Serinales; family Debaryomycetaceae; species Debaryomycetaceae sp. yHKB357. The sequence continues at coordinate 1,681 of JAKTSS010000311.1, read as the reverse complement.
GCTCGTCGCAGTCCATCCTTGGCCTGGAATGTGTTCTAGTATGATTCAAGCCGTGCGTACCGTCAATCATGCAAAAGCAATATGGGACAGCCATCGGCGCGGAATCCGCAAAAATGAAGTCGGGAATGTATCACATATTCCATCCGCGTCTAGATGCTATCCACATTGCGCTTGGAAATTGCGATGCATTAAAGAATGTGCTGCATTGTGTAACTGAGATTCCAGACATGGCGCGGATGGAATGTGAAGCGGCGCTCCTATTGACGTTAGACTGATACCGAGTTTCCTTCGCGAATGTCAAATGAGTGCGGGTTGGAATGGAAAATTCTCCCTGAAGATCATAGCATACCTGTATATCCCGGACACTACTCAGCGGTGACACGATTAATCATTAAGAGACATAAGATCCGGGATACAGAGTGCAAGCGGGGAGACACAAGGGGCTTGGGGCTCCCCGGAGGACACTTTGGAGCACCAAGTCTTGCCGTACGTGGAAACACGTTGGGGAGTGAGGTGGAAGGTAACACTAACACGGTTGCCCGAGCAAAGTGACTCAGCAAAGTAACTCAGACCCCGGACATGGAAACGAGGTGCCCTGCCGCTCAGACCGTCTGCGCTCGGGGAATGTGGGAGCGGTCTCATGGGAACGCATTTGGTGATGCATCGCACGGCGATTGGAGATCACGGCTCCCGACGCGTCCATGCCGCAATCCAGAGTGCGACTCGGAGACTGTGCATCTCTATACCGATATAATCGCATTATAGTGAGTTCTTTATAGTACACTATTATCCTCCTAACCAATCCACGTGACCATCTCATCGGACTCCTTCCTGCACATTACACGTGCCCCCCCTCGGCCATAGCACCGGCGTACCCCACACCGCCAGAGGGAGCCCGCACCACTCGACAATGTTGGCGCCGCCACACAACTTTGGCACGGTGGAGGACGGCGTGTACCGCTGCACCAAGCTCGACCTGGACAACTTCCCCTTCCTCGAGACCCTCTCGCTCCGCTCCATCGTGGTCATGGACGCGGAGAAGCCCGCCCGCCACTTGCACGTCTTTGTCGACGCGCAGCGGCTCGACTTGTACGCGCTCGGCGGCTTCCAGATCAACGGCTTCGACGCCGGCCCGGCCGCCGTGCAGTTGCCCACGCCGAACGATTCCGCGAAAGCCGACCACTGGATGCTCATTGAGCGCCACAGTATCGTGCGCGCCCTCGAGCTCGTGCTCAACAAGTACAAGCACCCTATTCTCGTCGTCGACTCCACGTGCACCCTCGTGGGCGTGCTCCGCAAGATCCAAAAGTGGAGCTTCAACTCCATCTTGAACGAGTACCGTATTTTCACCGGCACCTTCAAGAGCAACTACTATGCCGAGACCTTTCTCGAGCTCGTGCAGGCCGAGTTGGTCGCGTGCGACCGGCCGCTGTGCGGAGACCTGCCCCACCACAGCCGCAGGTCCCTGGCGGAGCCGCCGGTGCTGGGACTGGTGCTGGGTCCAGTAGTGGTGCACACAGAGGAACAGCCACGGGAACAGACCCACGCGGAAGATGTGGTTGATGCCGAGTACACGAGCGACTTTAGCGTGCAGGACAGCTCTGACGACGAGCTCTCGGCGTCGCCGCCGATCCCGGCGAACTTGCTCAAGCGAGTGGAGCGGCGGAAGCAGGATAAGCAG
>JAKTSS010000310.1:0-15200 GCA_030580355.1 Debaryomycetaceae sp. yHKB357 | reverse complement strand
GTCTCCCGCATCCGCGGCGACCTGCTTGATACCAGGACCGCGGCCCTGTTGCCCAACGCACAACACTTGCTCGTGGTGAAACATAAAGACGTGTCCCGCTCCGTCTCTCCCTTTGACACCTCCAAATTGGTACCGCATCTGCCCACTGCCAAAACTGACCCTGTTGCCCATACCAAATTGGAACATCCAAGCGCATTGTCTGATTCCAGTAGTATCGAATCTGGACTGGTCCCCCCTGACCAGAGCGGGGCTGCACCTGATCTGACGGGCCAAGACGCAAGAGCTGTCCTGAAAGAGACTGGACTCGACAGTGTGGTCGGCCCCGATCAAACTGAACTGAAATCTGCCTCTGACAAGGAAGCTCCCCGAATGCACCAAAAGGCGTCTCACGGTGGAAAATCTCTGTCCACCGCTACTGATCCTGACCCCAACTCTAATCACAACCTTGCCAGCTTTCAATCTAATAAACCCCGTCCGTCTCCTCCCGAATCCTCTCGCCAAAGCCTCACACCAGATACAGATGATTTCATGGTTGTTTCCCCAGAGCTTCAAACATACCACCCTGACATGCCACCTGCTACGCGTCCCAACAGTCCTCCTCCTCCTAATGACGATAAACAACCTCCCTACATACCACCCCTCGCCCACCCTGAACGACCCAGTAACGGCACCTTCAGCTCCGACGACGCCCGTTCTCGCTACTCGTACCAGGCCCTGACGCCTCCCGTGACGCAACATCACGTCTCCCTCGCGCGACAGCCCACCCGCGCCCAGCAGAAACAAACAAACCGCAGAGACTATACCACAAAGAAACCCTCCTTCCACGTCCCCTACCTCTACGCCCGCAAACACTTGAAAATCGCCCTCTTGGAACACTACCGCGCCTTGACTCTCTTGCGCTCCTACAAGGACATCAACTATACTGCTTTGCGCAAAATCACGAAAAAGTTTGACAAGGCGACAGGCGCAAACTTTGCAAAGCCCTTCATGGCCAAGGTCGACGACGAATCGTACTTTCAGACGAGCGACATGCTAGACAAGTTGGTCGGCCAGGTGGAAGACGTCTACATTGCGTTCTACGAGTCAGAGAGCGCCGACCGCAAACACTCGCTCGAACGGCTCAAGAGCATTGCCTACGCCATGGGGTCCGCGGCACAACGGCGGCCCACGTTCTACGCCGCGTCCTACTCCTCGGGCTTCGCGTTGGGCTTTGCAGTGCCCTTGCTCGCGCTCGCCCTCTACTGGGCTCTCGCCCAGATGCACCGCGGTACCTTGCCCTTGGGGAAACACATTCTCCAAGTATGGGGCGGCTTCTTTTTGCTAAATCTCATGCTCGTGCTCGTCGCCATCAATTTCGCAGTTTTCGACGCCTGCAAAATCAACTACAAGTTTATCTTTGAGTTTGACATGGCCACAGTCTTGGACTGGCGCCAATTCTTGGTGTTGCCCCTGCTCGCCGTGGGTCTCCTTGGCGTCACCATGTGGTGCGGGATCCACGATTTCTGGCCGGTCCGCTTCCCGGGGAAGGCATGGCCCTGGCTCCACGTGGGTATCTGGCTCGGCGTATTCCTATGGCCGGGCAACCAGTTCTATCGTAAGGCCCGCGTCTGGCTCCAGGTCGCGCTCTGGCGAATAGTCTTCTCCGGATTTTACCCGGTAGAGTTTCGCGACTTTTTCATTGGCGACATTATGTGCTCCCTCACCTACACCGCCGGCAACTTGAGCTTCTTTTTCTGCGTCTACGCCCGCCAGTGGCGTGGCGTGCTCCAGGGCGCGTGCGGCTCGTCGACCCTGCGTTTGCTAGGCGCGCTCAGCACCGTGCCCAGTATCTGGCGCTTCCTCCAGTGCTTCCGCCGTTACTTGGACACGGGCGACGCCTTCCCGCATCTTGCCAATATGCTCAAATTTCTCGTGTCAGTCTTGTATTACTGCTTGTTGAGCGCGTACCGGATCCAGCGCACGCTGTCGCTTCGTGTCGCGTTCATTGTCTTTGCTATCATTAACTCAATATATGGCGCGATATGGGACGTGTGGATGGACTGGTCTCTAATGCAGCCCAACTCGCCCCACCGCTTCTTGCGTACCCACTTGTTTTACAAGCGGCCCGCATACTACTATACCGCTATCGTTTTGAACGTGCTTTTGCGGTTCCAGTGGGTGTTTTACGCGTGCTTTAGCAACCAGATCCAGCAGCTGGCCGCTACTAGCTTCCTGGTGGCAGTGGCAGAGATCTTGCGAAGGTTTATATGGATATTCTTCCGCATGGAGAATGAACACTGCACCAACGTCGTGCTCTTCCGCGCGTCCAAGGACTCGCCATTACCCTACCCAGTCCTGCAAAAAGTGGACAATGCCATCAAAGCCATCGTTGCGCTCAAGTATGAGCACATTGACAGCGGGACCGTCACTCCGGAACAAGACCAGGACAAGGACACGGACCTGGCGCCGTGGCCAGGGGTGCACTTGTTCCGGCGCTCATCCCGCAACAGCAAGTCCGACTTGACGTCAAAGCCGGGCGCGGAAGCAGGCACCGAAGTGGTGCTGCTCCAAAGCGACGCACTCGAGCTCGCGCGCTCTCCCACTGATCGAAGCGCCTTGAGTCGCCGTCGGTCAACTCTCGCGCAAATTGGGGAAACGCTTCAGCGTGCGCACGTCAAGGACTTTCAGCGCCGCGCCCCTACCGTCATGGTCGAGGAATATCTTAGCGATGATGATGATTATGACGATGACGATGATGACGACGATTTCGACAAGGCCACGCAGCCACTTTGCTCTGAATAATAAAAGTCTTTCGAAACCTAGTAATTTCCAACCGCCTATTCTTGGCACTCACATGGTGACTTGCTTGTTTTACAAGAAGCGCAGAAATTGTAGAATATTACGCAGACTCGACCCAATATGATGATGACGACGATTTTGACAAGGCGACGCAGCTACTTTGCTCTGAACAACAAAGGTCTTCCTTTGGCATTCAAATCATGCCGGCCTTGGTCTACAAAAAGCGCAGAAATCGTAGAATATTGCGCAGGCTTGAATCAATATTTAAAGGAGCCATGAGCTTGGTACGAATTTTATTAAGGCACAGAAGCTTATTCATGCCTCTTCCCCAAGAGCTTGCAATTTAAACTCGAGAGATTCAAACTCAGCTTGCCTAGGCGCTTTATCTTGGCAGCTCGTTGGCTAGATCTTTACGTGGTAGTGAGAATTTCGATGCATCTGTAACTGTGACACTGCTCGATGAAGCATTTACTTGGATCCGTTCAAACGTCAAGCCTGCGAGTTATAAAGCAGTGAAACTTGCATCCTATTCTGGGGTAAGCTTATTCCTTAGTTATGAAAGTCAACACCCTCTTGCTCTTTTCGAGCATGTCCTGCTTGGTTTTCGGGACCGATGACTCTGATTATGACCCCGTGCAACGTGGACCTGCGCTATCATCGGCCGCGTTACATCGAATAGTATTACCCAGGCCGGCTGATCCCCTAGACCTGCTCTCCGGTCTCAGCCCAGACTCGCCCGATGTTATACGAAGAAATGCTTTAGAATTACTGAAGCAGGCTCAAAAAAGACGAAAGGAACTCGAAACGTCTTACCTCGAAAACGGACCTTGGAAATTGACGCGCCCAGAACGACTTGTTCAGATGGCGTCCACGGCAGTGTTGAAACCAGCTCTGGGCGAAAACTTAATCTTGGCCAAACGGTGGTACGCGTGGTGGCACAAGTCTCACACACGCATTCCGTTTGATATCCGCCTGGAAGCAGATCAGTTTCTTGAGTATGCCTTGGCGAGAAAGCGGGGAGATATTGCTGCCACGGATATTATCAATGACTTTGAACGAATTCTAGATGAGGATTATGTACCAGTGACGACTGGAGTGTTTGTGGAGGGCTATGACAAATTCTAGAAGGGAACGTTCAAAACATTCCAGGAAGTAGTTTGGTAAGTGCGCGCAAGCCCCCATGCGCAACCGAGAAAATGAAGTTTATCCCGGTGCATATATCTCGCAGACGAAATGTATTCATCGTCATCTGAAGCAAGTAGTTAAGATATAGTACAAGACTTCACCACACTACCAATTGGCTTTTGACATTAGAGTATTGCGGGGCACTTTGAGTTGATGATGTTGCTTCGTTCATGAGATAAATATATGACGCCTTTGGGGCAGGTCAGAATTTATTCACACCTTTATCACTTCAGTCTCAATGAAAAATGGAGCCAAGCGATCAAGGTTTATACAATCTTATTGCAACTTCACATGATTCCCTCGTCAGTTGACGAAAGAAACCCTTGAAACACTTGATCACTCGGAAGAATGTAAATTTCAGGGCTGAGTTGGAACTCACATATTAAATGCACGACATTGAATACTAGGCTGTCTGTCAGAATCACGGATAATTGTTATGACCGAATGCGTGATAGGTGAAGCTGCGAATGAATGGAATGCAGTACAGCTGCCGTTTTCAAGCATTCCACATTAGTTCCAATGCCCTTCAATACATTGTTTCAAATGCAATCTCGTACTTTTCTTGGCGGTAGGTGATCGTCATAATCCTCAACTTGAATCACAAGGTGAATTGTAACAAACTCATGATTTCCTCTCAACTTGAACACGGTACGAATAAAAGAATCTGATAGGAATATCTTTTGAGGAGCGGCTCAGTGAAGGATGGGAAACGCAGAGCAGAGAGTCGGTGTAAAAGTACAAGCACTTCAAGCTCTGTATTTTGAAGCAAAGTATCACTTGATCCATAAGTAAAGGCACTCTCCATGACCCATGCAACAGTGAAACTTGTCAAGATGGAACATATCCACGAAGAAACTTTGATGATGTGTTCGGCTTACTTTAAGGCCAGCAATTCAAGAGAATCTTGGGGTATAAATGACGCATGACTTGCATCCTATTCCTGAAATCTTTTCAGCACCTCTTATGAAATCGATCATTGTCATACTTGTTTTGGGCATTTTCTGCCCAGTTTCTGGCTCCACGTTGACTGATGATCCAGTTCAGCGCGGCGCGGAGCTACCATCAGATTATTTTTATCGGGGGGTTGTACCCAATACCTCCAAAGACGGGGATCCACTTGGAGATCTTGTATCAAACTCGCCAGATGTTTTGCGAAGAAATGCATTAGAATTACTGGAGCAGGCTCAGAAGCTCAAGGAGGCACTTTATATTTCCTTCGACCCGAACGAGCCAATAAGATTGACGCGGTCTGAGAGGCTAGTTCAGATGGCTTCCAGAGCAGTGTTGATACCAGGAGAGTTCGAAGACGAGGTTTTGGCGAAGCGGTGGTCCGTGTGGTGGTACAAAAATCATGTGCGTATTCCGTTCGATACTCGTCTGGCCGCGGATCAATTCCTAGACTATGCCGTTAAGAGAGCATACGGTGAAATTGCAGACACCAAATGCATCCTTGGGTTTGAGCTGATTGTAGACAATATGTTCGTCACTTCGAAGCTCGGTTCTCAAGAGTGAGCACATATAGCTGACGTTCGGCCATGTCGGGACGCCGATTGCGAGTTAAGTTGAGAAGTAAGTCTTGGTACATATATCGAGCGGCAATAAGATATGCGTGTGTGATGCATCATTAGTGAGTCATTTTTGTGTTAAGCAAAGCGGGTGTTGGACCACAGATCCGCTGTAAATGTGGAATAAAAAGTTTTTAAGGGGAGACATTATATTCTGTTGTTATCGTCTTTTAATGATGCAGAATTTCAATGTTGTAAGCGGCCGGCCCATCCTCGTGGATACTGTGTCCTACATTGAGAGCCCAGTGTTAAAACCAATTTCGGAGCGCAGATTTCTTCCAATACTCATCACGCTACCATGAATCCTCAATCATGTACATTCCAAGTTATGGCCCTAAATTTTGAGGTATTACGAACAGGAAATGAACCAAGTGAGGAAAAAAATTAGGAGCGAGTGTGAGGCGAAGTCACTAGCGTTTAGATGTTCGAAATATTGATGCAGGTGACAGCAGTGCCCGTTTCGCATAAAAAGAGCCTTACTCATAGTATAATATGCAGTTTATACAAGAATGAATAAATACAGAGTAATGCGGTATGTTTAGCCCAACATATTGGATGAATACGGAAGGTAACGGAGACTGCTACAATATTCGCCCAGGATCGGCGACAAAGTGATGTTATTACCGGAATCAAGAAGGAGACAAGTATCGATAAAAGGTTTCATTCTCATTTTAGTTTGACTGTGACAAAGTATGCTGCTAGATCTTTTGCTTCTTATCCAGAGGCCCACGCTCGTCCAAGCCCTCAATCACATGCGGGACCTGCGGCACGTGCTCTCCGTGAGTTGCGGCCCGTAACGCGGGTGTGCTCAAGTCTGCGTGGTAATCCTTGATGATCGAGTCGACATCGTCAATATTTAGTTTGCGCACGTCGCCCAACTTTTTAATCTGTGTCGTAACCTGTTTGCATTGCTCGTCCGTCAAGTGCAAGTTCAACTGGTCGACCCGCGACTTTATGGCGTTCCAGCCGGTCAAGCGATTCGCGAAATGGATGTAGCGCGTCAAGCCAAAGTCGGCGGGATTCAAGATTTCGTAGGTGCTGGGATTGGCCAAAATAGCTTTGGCGTGGATGCCAGCCTTGTGGGTGAATGCGCAAAAGCCGGTAATGGGGTTGTTGAAGGGGATGTTGACCTGAACGGCCTCTGCGACCAAGTTCTCCAAGTCACGCAACTTGTGGAGCTTATACTTTGAGAGGACATAGTCGCGATCGGCGGCGATCATGCGCGCCATCAAGCCGCCGAGCGGGGTGATGCCGTTGCGCTCGCCAATGCCCAACACGGACACGTCAATCAAGCGGGCGCCGCCCTCGAGGGCCACGTACGCATTTGAGATGGCGCAGCCGGTATCGTTGTGGAAATGGCACTCAATGTCGCAGTTGACGACCGACTTTAGCGTGCGGACCAACTCGTAGACCTGACGCGGGTTCGCGCAGCCGACGGTGTCTGCGATGCCGACTCTGTCGACGCCGATCTTGTCGACTGTGCGGTAAATGTTGAGCAAGTCGACCAAGTCTGAGCGGAACGAGTCTTCTGACGAGAAGCGGATCTCGATGCCCTTCAGCTTGACGAATTCAATGACCTCGACCGCGGACTCGGCGATATAGCTCATGTCCTTGCCGTGAGAGTACTGGCGCAAGAACTGGGAAGTGCCAATGACGACGTCCACGCCGTCGACGCCTGTCTCCACAGCGACCCTTGCGTCGTCCATGTGACAGCGAATGTGAGTGAGGATCTTCGCCTTGAGGCCTAGTTTACAGATAGCCTCGCAATCGATGCGAGACTGCTCGGAAGCGACGGGCGACGTCAACTCAATGTACTCGACGCCGAAGTCGTCCAACGCCTTTGCGATTTCGATCTTGGTTTCCGTCAGAAAGAAGGCATTTGCAAACTGCTCGCCTTCGCGAAGAGTGGATTCAATCAACTGAAAGTTGGAGACATTGGACAAAAAGTCTGCGGGGTTCGGGCCGTACGGGTTGCGCGAGATCGAATCGGGAGGCACGTGGACTTCCTCGCCGACTTTTTTTGAGCCATCAGTCGAAGACATGGTCGGGGAGAGTGACTGATGAGATACAGTGGGGGTGACAAAAGTGCAATTTTGGTTTCCTGCATATATCTTCTACAGGTTATCACGACTTGCCATACTCCATGAAGCAGTGTTGACTAGTGATTGATGGAAACGCATTAGCATACTGGGAATATACATCGCCGGTTGAAGCTACTTCTTCTTGCGTCCTTCCTGGCCGACCTTCTGGCTCAATTCTGCAAGCTCCTGCTTCGCCTTCTCCAACTTCTCCTTCAACATGCGTATCTGCTCGGCCTCGTGTTTCTTCATAAAGACCGATTCTTCCGCGGCCTCCTTTTCTTGGAACTTGTTGGAGCGCGTCCATGTCTGTGAAAGGGGGCGCACAGAGCTGCTCTGAATAGATCTTTTCGCGTTTCGTGACAACATGCTGGTTTCTGCCGGTGTGGGTTAAGTTACATTGCGGGGCCGTTGAATTCTCGAGACAGGCAGGCTCTAGTTGGTAGATGCACGACTTTACGGGGTATTATTGTATGATAACGGATATCGTATTAGGGTATGTATCGTATTATCTCTATAGCATGTGATTGCAATCTATATCAAATTGGGACGCAAAAAGTTGACCAGTTTGTGAGTCGAGGACAAGAGACCGCAGCTGCGAGCATGCTCGATAGCCATCGCAAGTTTCTTCTGGTTCCGCGCCGTGCATCCCGTCTCGGACCGCGGTAGGATCTGCCCTGCCGACGTCACGAATAGTGACAACACCTCCGGCATCGAGTACAAGTTCCGCGGATCGATCCCGGCGCGCTGGAACGGATCCACCTTCTTGCGGTTGCGGCCAGCAGATGTTTCCATCGCCACGCGGTGGTACGAGAAATCAAACGCGTCGTACGCTTCGCCCTCGCGGAACCGCCTGGTATGGCGTCCGCTGATTTTAAGAGGCGGCAGGCTGTTCTCGATGCTCTTGGCGAGCGACACGAGATTGTGGGTGAATGAGCCGGGGGAATCACGAGATGGCAGAGGGGAAGAGGTGCTCCACGGGGCATCGCTCTTCATTTCGGGCGACGAGGGCAACGCATTGCGGAGCCGCAGTAGCTGTGAGAATGTGCGCCTGAACATGGCCGGTTCAAACAATGGTAAGCGGTTTCAAAAGGTGGTCGGTTGATTCGCAGCCTAAGCGTCTGATGGTAATCGTGAAATCCTCGAATCTCTTTTTTCAACCTGTACTGCAGACAGTGGTTTGTCTATATGCAGGTGGGATTGTTATCAAGAATCCGTTTGGAAGCGGCTACACTATTGACGCGGTACGCAAGATAGCAGGACCATTGTCGAATCTGAGAATGATTCAACGCTGACGTACTGGTATGGTATAGTCTTTTCAGATTTCAGAGCCAGATACTGTTGGGGGGGTATTCATTCCCTTTATACTACAATATCATACTATTATAGTGAAATCTCACCGATTTATTCATTCCCTTTATACTACAATATCATACTATTATAGTGAAATCTCACCAATTTATTCATTCCCTTTATACTGCAATATCATACTATTATAGTGAAATCTCACCAATTTCTACATTTCGAATGACATAAGCAGATCGACGACTAGACCAGCCGGAGTGCATCGCAACTTGCTAATCGCAGGCGGCCCGGTAAGCACTGCGCCTGCACGCTTTTTCTCTGTGCTACACACCACTCGCCCCTCCTTCTACTCGCCGCACCTGTCCGGCTACTTGTTCCCTGCCTCCCGCCTCTATCCTTTTCTTTCGTTACTTCTCATAGCCCACAATGGGAGACCGCGGTCCCGATCAGTGGCTCGACCACATCAAAAAATGCGTGGCCTTGTCCGAGTCCGATATGAAACAGCTATGTGAGTTGGTCAAAGAGCTCTTGATGGAGGAGTCCAACATCCAGCCCGTCCAGTCCCCCGTCACCGTCTGCGGCGACATACACGGCCAGTTCCACGACTTGCTCGAGCTCTTTCGCGTCTCGGGCGGCTTGCCCGCGGCCGACAACAACACAAACTTTATCTTCCTAGGCGACTATGTCGACCGTGGCTACTTCTCCTTGGAAACCTTTACCCTCTTGATGGTCCTCAAAGTAAAGTTCCCGTCCCGCGTCACTCTTGTCAGAGGCAACCACGAATCACGCCAAATCACACAGGTCTACGGCTTTTACGAAGAGTGCTTGACCAAATACGGCTCCACAACCGTCTGGAAATACTGCTGCCAGGTTTTCGACTTTTTGACCCTCGCCGCCATCATCGACGGCAAAATCTTGTGCGTGCACGGCGGCTTGTCCCCGGAAATACGCATGTTGGACCAGATTAGAGTCTTGAGCCGTGCTCAAGAAGTCCCGCATGAAGGCGGCTTCTGCGATCTCGTGTGGTCCGACCCAGACAATGTCGATACGTGGGCAGTATCCCCCCGAGGCGCCGGCTGGCTCTTTGGCTCAAAAGTCAGTCGCGAGTTCAACCACATTAATAATTTGAATTTGATTGCTCGTGCCCACCAGTTGGTGATGGAAGGGTTCCGCTATCACTTCAAGGAAAAGGACGTGGTCACAGTATGGTCAGCGCCAAACTACTGCTATCGGTGTGGTAATGTTGCCAGTGTGATGCAGGTGGGAGAAGACTTGGACCCGAACTTTAAGATATTTAATGACGTCAAGGAAGGCGACTTGGCCGTGAAGAACAATACAAACAAGCTGCAGCGCAGCGACTACTTTTTGTGATTGCCGGGGGGGGTATAAGGTATTTGCGATGCGTTTTCTCTCGTGTTCCTGCTACCCTCCTCCCCGCCTCTCTCGAAATCGATCCTCAACGTTCGTGGTGTACATACTTATCCTTCATGATTCTTGGACCTGACTATTATATCGGCCCTTGTCGTCAACAAGGGCCATCCTGAGGCACGGCGTGAGGGGACTCTGATTGCTTACTTTGAGACGACAGGAACAGGAACGCGATGCGCTCGGATCTAATTCCACTCACTTTTTATGATGCATTACGATACTAACGCGACACGAACAACTTCTCAACTGACAATGCAAGAGATACGCCTGCCGAGTATTGGCAGTGGCAGCTTTTACTGTTAATCCTCTTTTTCCGTATCAGACACTAGGGCCATCTTTGTATCTTTCTTTACACTGTCTTGTACCAACAGCAGATTCAATCTTAATTTCATATTTATCATAGTTTGATTCAAAGTACTGTTCTCCTTTTTAAAATGAGGCTCCTTAACCGATAGCACGGTCCAATCTATTGGTAGATATCAGAACTGCTGTCTTCCCTTCATGGCCCCTTTGAACCACCGCGTAGGTAAGATAGAAGATCGCTTAATCTGCATGTGGCATTGGAGGCAATAGATTTATCCTTTTTTGACATTCCACTTTAATCAGTTGCTCTGCTGACCCTCCATCGAGAGCCAACACCCGGGCCACCGCTAAATTTGACTCGTATCCCCTTGCCGAGCGGCTCGGTAACAATCTTGCTGCCGCGAAAAAATATCAACCACTCGGAAAATATTCGGCCCCTTGTTTTGCAGCCACTTTTTGGTCATCTTCTGGCGCTGCATGGCCTTAAGCATTTGCTGCAAGCCCACAATTTGGAAATACAAAGTGTGGTTAGGTGCTTGTTCTTGCCCTTCATCCAGCTGGACTGGTCACTTTGTATGTTCCGTGTCCCATCTCCATCTTCCAGTCTGCAAGTAACAAGTCCGCTTCGAAGCTGTCCACGAATCGTTTACGTCTAGTTCTGGTAAATCTTCATCTCTGCATCCACCACGGTCCTGGTGGGGGACTCTTCATGTTAATATCTCAATGATCAGAATAATCAGGGGCTTTGAAGAATTGTTCCGTATATCTCAAAGTCACTGATGTATGCAATATATACAGAAGCCACCCAGCAGCCTACCTCTTGATAAGCAATGTAAGCAATAAATACAGACGGCAACTAGCAGCCTACCTCTTGATATTTCATGTGCGCAGTTCTCCTTCGCGGCTCATCTGAGTGTGTCACTGCCATTTCAACAAAATCCTTGATGTATTTTGCAGCCACCTTCGTCCCCTCTTCCAACGTCACATCGCGCCTCGCCTCCTTTCATGACGCATTGCTCTCAAATGTTTCTTTGAAATACTCTACGACAGTGCTTGTTAAAGGGATAACCCTCACTTTATTGATATCAAAATAAAACTATATCATCGTATGAAGTATACTGCCAGCAGTAAAATCAGCGCCAGATCTGAATAGATCCATCTAGACGTGCAGCGAAGTGCCGTTGAAGGTGGCCGAGTAAGTCGGGTAGCTGAACGACGGCTTGAAAGTAGTGGTGTACTTGTGAGTCGACGCGGGGGCGATGTTTCTAGCGTAGAGACGCTTGAAGTAGTCGGGCTCGGCCGCAGACGCGAGGAGGATGGAGCTGGCGAAGATGACGATGGAGTTGAATTGCATGAGAGGCGAGTGATGATGATTTGAAATAAAGAATGGGGGAACCTGAGCTCCCTTTTATAGTTTAAAGCTCGCGCAGATCTCGTTCCTCGGTAAGTTATTGCCAACACAATTCAGGCTGTCATGTCAACAAGCCACACCCGTGTGTCTTGGAAATTTGTGGCTTAATTAGTTCGCCGAGTATTGTTCAACTGGCGCACTCGGGCTGCATGAAAGAGGCGTTATCAGATTAGCAATAAGTAAATATTCTTCGACTAATTCTATTGTTATGCGCAATATTTTCCAGCACATGCATCGTGGAATCCCACAAATACCCGTCTACTGGGAGGATTGTGCCTTTTTTCACAGCTTGCTGGTGCTGGACAAAGCTCCTTGCGGTTATCCGTAGGTATGATGTTTCATGATAATCCAGCCTGCATATCCATCAAGGGTTCTTATCTTGTGCGCCTACACGCACACAATTTGTTGCCTCTAAATGTCCGTGTGTAAGGGAGCGCCTCGAATGCTCAACATTTCGCATTCGGTATAAGCGTGAAATAATAATATCTGTGAGAGGCTGATTCATGTCCCCAACAACTTCCGCAGACATGCAGATACGATCAGGTTCAAGCAGAGCCGGAACGAGAAGTTTGCTATCTATCTGTTTTGCGTTCGTTCGTGTAAGCAAGCGAACTTAACCGCCAGTGCAACGGGCAAGTCCCACAGATAAGGATTAGTGACCAAATCAAGAAGCCGCGCCAAGCACGTGAATATTCCTAGTCGTACCCCTTGCAAGCCACAATCGTCAACACACGGGTACTAACCTGAATTCATTACGACGGGGCTATGCATCGAATAGCTTCATTTTAGCCCCCCTTGGCGCGCATCGCTCAAGTTCTAGATCAAACACTGTCAACGCGATTTATCCACGGAAAATCAAGCGGCAGGGGCCGGATGGCGTGACGTCTACCTAGTTGAGGCGACTTTGTAATCGCACGAGAGCGCACTTTTTCATGTGCTTCTTATGCTGCGGTCGTGCGATTCGTGCTTAATTCTGTTACACCGTGTGGATAATATCTTGCAGCCTACTGAAACACGCATTCTCGGGTTAGCGCGAGTAGTGCAGTGTCGTGATCGCGCTTTTAATGCGAGTGCGTCGTGCTCTTTCCATATCACGCTACGAAGCCAATTGCCCCAATATCAAGTCTTTTTTGGATGCGATAGTTCATACTTCGTCGAAGAGGTATAGTGACGAGTGCTGGTCAGTGGAAATTTTAGAGTGCCAAAGTCCGGCAGACACAAGAAAATATTTCACACCAAAAGCCTCCAAGGCTTTCACCCACAACTTTTAGGTACGTCAGGAAAATAATACACAATAAGCCACTGTTGGCATTCTGCAAGGAACTTTTCAAGTCACACTTGTGGTTTCGTAGCTGCATTTTAGATTTTCGCCTAGGGATCAAAACTGTGCATTGGGGCATTTGGACACCCCCCTGTGAAGCCGACTTAATTTCGTGAAAAGGTCAAGGTTTTCGTTGTTTGCGAGCCTCAACACTTGCAACCCTTTTTTTTATCAAATTGCATCGTTAGGCGTTTCTTCCGCCATCACATTGTGAATCCATGTTTGCCCATCATCGATTATCGACGTTTTCATGATTTCGCGAAAACACGAGTGTCTGGCGAGATGAAACACTTGAAAAGTGAAATGCGGGACCTTCCCTCGGCTTAGACATGCAACTGTGACTAGGATATTCTAAGCCATCTTTGCTGAAAGCTTCAATACTGATAGCCCTACGCCTGCTTCTACTAGTTGGCACCATTTGCAGCCTTCCGGAAGCGACAGCCGGTAGCCGAAAGATGCGCTCTCCAAATTTACGATTCGAGACGACCTCAGAGTCTGTTATTTTGTGACACAATCAAGATTATTTTCAGGCGCATTTAGACTGCAATTCATCTGTACCTTGACAAAGGCACTGGTGACTAATACCAGCGGAAGCAAAGCTGTCTGAGGCTCAGTTGTACCGAGCCGCCACACATGACGAGATTAGGCGATTATTTTTGACCAATGCATGTACCCGGCAAAAGACAAGAAGAGCCACACAACTTTTTAAGCCGATACCTCAACTTCGGTGATTTTAGCGCACAATCAGGCATGAAGGAGCAAATGGCTCATCCGGCTTGCTGGTAAAGGGAAGCCGGGCTACGACACTTTAGAAGCTCTGAGGGAGAAGAGCTATTGACAAGCCTCTGGCACTCAGCAATTTGGAACACTCCAGTTAGCAGAAAAAACTTGAAGTCGTGAGCAGGTCTATATCGGTATTTCAGACCTTTGACGATTTCTGTTTGACTTCATCTGTTATTACCATTGCTGTGAGGATCTTCGAACGTCTTCTGCCATGTGTTGATGTTGCTTCAAGGATGTTTAGCCATAGACTATTATTTTTCGACTGTTGCAGTAAGGATCACTGTTCGTACATGGCGTATCGAGCTTCACCAAACGTGAAATCAAGAACTGGATATGAAATTCGTTGAGGAAGCGAAGCCAGAGTGTGGCTAAATAAGCAGCCAGGACTTAAATCTGATGTCTTGAACAGGTTTCTTTCAAAGAAATGAGGTAAATATGGTATTTATAATTGAAACTAGAAGGTAAAAAAATTGCTGCAAGTCTGTTCAGATTACAGAGTTACAGAGTTCACATCCCGGCAACCTGTTTCTGTTTGTTCACAATTTCTTTCGGCATTGCACATTCTTGCAATTTGCTTGCCTCGGTCGTTGGAGGATAGCACGAGCTAAAGAATATAATCAAATAATAGGGTAAAAAAGATCACCGACACAAAAGACGCTCATTAGATTCAACTGCGCATCGTAGACAGGATCTGCATCTTGAAAATGACACGGCGTTGGAAAAAACATCAGTTGCAGACGTCGCCTCTACCTACCCAGCTTTGACGCGACGCACTCTCCCTACCCAAGCCAAAATTTGAGGTACCTTTCTCTATCAAATACTACCAACAGGATATTGTAATTTCTGTCATGGCGGAGTCGCCAAGGTGCAAACGCACACACGAAGGTCTGAAGGTCTATGTAATGGCGAGATCTAGTTATTTATGCCTTGTTCTTTTTGCGCATACGTTTGATCCCAATAAGCTTCTTGGTGTCGTCCGAAAGGCCCGAGCTTTGCTTGGAATCGTCCTTCTTTTCTTCTCCCTTACTTTTATTTCCCTTGTT
>JAKTSS010000309.1:0-15202 GCA_030580355.1 Debaryomycetaceae sp. yHKB357 | reverse complement strand
TGGCACTGGCGCACGTTGCTATCATTAGCCTGGCAAATATTATTCGCACCCAGCGCTGGCACCACGTCCTGCACACGGGCTCGGTAAACGTGGGCCACGTTTATCGACGAGGCACGACCCACGTGGGAGCGTGCCGCGCGAGCGAATTAATATGGAGTGCATGAGAGGACGTTTTAGGGCAGGTGGATTATGTGGAGGGCGAGCCTATTGTTTCGCAACCGTAATACGCTAAATGCGATGCGGATGGCTACGGTGTTCCTCCTTGGAACAGAATTCCATAGCGACTTTCGGCTACGCTGATAGGGAAAGTAGTGTGCAGGCGATGATCGGAGAGATGCCGCTCTGTTTGAGGCAGGCTCCGCATAATAAAACTGTGGCGCGAGCCACGGTATAATAGACTTGACAGCATTCCACCGCCCACTTCGACACGGCTTGGCAGCACTGTGGGTCTATCTATGTTTACGTGGTATGTGGCATACGCTACTATGCATGAGGACTATCATCTAAAAGACACCCAGCACCTCCATCTATACAGATTAGTAATGCACCCAGCCCAGCTTATCTAGACTGGATCTCTGCGCGATTTCACCGTCACTTCCCCGCAATCCGCGATATCGAAGCCCACATCTGCAGCGGAAAACAGACTCTGCACGGGCCACACGGAAATAGGGGTAGACGACGGAATAGCCGATTATAAATCGCAACCGCTCGAGCGATGCGCATCGCGATGTATCTTTACTAGCACGGGGTGTGGCTTTCGATTCGTAATTGTCCTCGCGTATCGTGGAGATAAGATGCGGTCGCGTGCCGATTGATCCGCGGCTTGTGTGCAGTGGGCCGAAACGCCACCCATTGGCCCTCTCGCGGCAAGAATACGACACCCGTCGGGCCTGGTGGAGTATGCGCACCCGAAAAAAAAATAGCACCACTGTTCTTTTCGCTAGCGACCCCGCCCCCCTGTCCTAGCCTCGCACCATGTCAGGCACCAGACAAAAGAGGTTCGCCTTCCTCGCGGTCCTCTCCCTCATCGTCATATTCGTCTTGTTCCTGCTGGCCCTGCGTCGCGACGTCATTGGCTACGCGCCCCCGGCCCCGGCCCCCAAGGCGAAGCTGATCTTGGAGACGAACGCCGACCCGAAAAAGGGCGCCGGCGTCCAGCCCGCCGCCGACAAGGCGGAGGACAAGATCAACGACCAGATCTTGCAGAAGGAAATCAGCGACGAGGCCATCCTCAGCGACAAGGCCGCAGGCAAGATCCCGGACGCCGCCGACTCCAAGAAGCTCAAGGCCGCGGCCGGCACGGAAAAGACAAAGCTCAAAAAGACAAGCAATCACGATGGCGACGACGAAGACGAAGACGAGCCGTACGATGCCGCGGCCGGCTTGGCCGAAATCAGGTTGCTAGCGCCCATGATTGTGTTCAGCAAGAGCTACTGCGGCTACTCGAAACGCATCAAGAAACTCTTGGCGGAGAACTACCAAATTACCCCGGCCCCAATGTACGTGGAGTTGGACAAGCACAAGCACGGCCCGGAGTTGCAGACCTTGCTCGCACAAGTCACGGGCCGCGGCCTGGTGCCCAACGTCTTGCTCGGACCGAGCGAAAAGAGCAGAGGCGGCGCCGACGACTTTTTAGACTGGCACCTGGAGGGTCTCTTGGAACAAAAGCTCAATGAGTGGGGGGGCAAAAAGTTGGTCGCGAAAAAGATTGACCCCCCGTCCAACATTTAAGGGTATTTCTTCGCTCCCGTTCTAGTCTATTTCGCATCCACACTGATTGTAGACGTGTACCGAGAGTTGTTGTGTTTCTGAAAATCGTATTCTTTCACATCACCTGATATGATTCTCATAGTAATTACCTCCTACAAATCCGTACTTTCGGCAATAAGCTTTCTACATAGTACACATTCTAGAGATGGAATAGCGTAATTCGTGGACGTGCCTCTTTTCTTGAGCTATACAGCTAGATTAGTTTAAAACTTGGAGAAGCGCTTGGACTTGGAGATGGCAACGGCTACCTTCAACACGTTGAATCTGACAGTCTTGGAAAGAGGTCTGCACTGACCAACAATCACAACATCGCCCTCAGACACACGGAAAGCAGGAGAAACGTGGGCGGCAACATTCTTGTGTCTCTTCTCGTATCGGTTGTATTTGGGAACAAAGTGCAAGTACTCTCTTCTGATAATGACGGTTCTGTGCATTTTGGTGGAGACAACGGTTCCGGTCAAGATCTTGCCTCTGATCGACACAGTGCCGACAAAGGGACACTTCTTGTCAATGTAGGAGCCCTCAATAGCGGCCTTGGGGGTCTTGAATCCCAAACCAACCTCCTTGAACCATCTCTTGGTCTTTCTGTTGGCCTTGGCCTTGGGGTTGGTGAAGATGTGCGGCTGCTTCTGGAAAGCTCTCTCGGACTGAACCGTCAATTCGGTGGCCATCTTGTCTGTTCGCTATCAAGGAGGTTTCGGTTGAGGGTGAAAAATTTTTTGATACAGGACTCGGTACACTGCGCCGGCGCGGCCCCACCCTGCTTTAAAGTGGTACTGCAGGTAAGTCAGAAAAAAGAGTGCTTATGTAATAGGTGAAGCTGATGTTTATAACCCTAAACATATGTTGAAAGCACGTGATGGTGAGCTTCCCGCAGTGCTTGGGACGAGAGGTTGTTATCCGCATCGGAATCGTGTCTCTGTCGAAGGACGTCTAATCACATATACATGCACCTTGACCAGAGAAAATGTCAAAGAGATAATCGACGTGGTTTCGCTGCGAATTAATTTTCCACTGTTTGCAGGTACTTTGGGCCCGCAACATATCTCACGCAACTCAGTGTATTGTTCGTATGACTGTATGTTAACACCCACGGCGAAAGCGTTCAAATGCCTACATGTTGGCGACATTCAATAGGGTGTTTGTGACTCGTTGGATTGACTATTTCCCACGTGTCATGGCCCAAGGAGGCGCGCATCTCCCAGATTAAGGCCTCAGCCACTGGTGCTTCTCACAAATGACCATGGCTTGACTGAACATATCATTGGTATTCATGGCATCGCATTCGTACGCTCATATCGCAGGATATACGAGGCAAAATGTTCATGAGGAGCCAGAACTCTATTCTCCGAAGTTTTCACCTCAATTTCAGTTGAGAATATTATGTGACCCCGCTTATTCGGCAAGCAGCTCCGTCGACTTCATTCGAGGATGTGAATATGCCGGCATGGTCAATGCATCACATGGCGCCATAGATCCGGGTGATCTCGATACCGTCACACGATGATTATATCCATCAGTCTGGTTGACCATAGACAATCAAAGTGACCCCTGGTTTTTCGTCAGCACACAATCACCCTGGGCATTACCGCGTTGCACAAGACGTGACTTCCATCGTATCTAAATGAGTACTTCTTTCTCACTAGCCCCACTGGGTAGTGGACACTCATGACGAGGTACCTCAGCGTGCGCGTCACATGTGTCAGATTCCTTCTAATTCTTACCATTCTCAGCGACACCACTGAATTCAAGCACTGGTGTATCTGGCACACCACTGTGCGCGATGGTATAAGCTCTCTCGGCTTCACAGCCATCCTAATTGTCATTAACCAGCGCGAAACCTTTAGGAGCACAGGTCTTTCAGTCGTGGTAGCACATACTACGCAAGCCCGTGACACTCCTTGAGAGAAAATTCACGCCCGTTTGATCTGTAACAATTCTCGCTGTGTCGAGGTCAAACACACGATACGCCTCGCATGTGTGCCAAGCAACCCATGAATAGACGCTCAGATTCTGTCGCACCGATATTATTTTGATGAGTAGGTTGTGACAAAGAAACAGCTTTGTATCCGAGCACAGGAATAAGACTGATCTTAGGTTTTCCGCAATACCATCTTTCGTACTTTGTCTCACTGTTAATAGTCGTACATGGACGCTGATTGATGACTCACGCTGCCATAATTATCGTATCAATCCATAAGCCTGACTTTCGAGCCCGCAACACTTTTGAAGGGTACGATGCATACCCAGGACACCCAGATTCTGAAGTCGTCCTCAGGTACTGTGAACTTGTGGTATGTGCCGGCGTCGGTCAAAGCTTGATTCAACACTTTGTAGTAAAACTCTCTACCCTTGTCGAAGCGGAATGCCGCATTCTCATGAACGCGAATTTGAGAATGCCTTTAAAATGCCGGAGAAGGCAAAGCAATTTCATCGTAGCCTCCTACTCGTGTGTGTGTGCAATCATCGTAACCCAGTGTGAAAACGGTACCGCCGTTTTACCACGATCCCAAGTCTCTCCAATGCATTACAAACTGAAACAAAATGCTCACGTATCTGTTCATTTTGTATTTGTGATGGGCTGCGAGTTCGGGCTGGTAGACATCAATAAATATAAATGAACAGAGAGCAGTAGCCCGTATCGAAACCCGAAACAAAAGGTGCTCGAATGAAGAAGTACGCTGCGAAGGTATATTTCGCGGTCATTTCAACGACGTATACCAATGTCTGACTTATCCGCCCCATTGCTTCTGAACGGACTGCCAATTCGGTAGTACAGGCATTTGATTAGAGCCTTCCGTTGAGCCAACTGGATGTGTGGTGCTGGGTGCCTGATGCGTGATACTGACGAGAGAGAACCTCCATCGCGTCAGAGCGTGAAGGTGTGTTGGCATATTCATGGTTGTGACTGAGCATAAAGCAGGAAAACACTCCACAAGCTTCCGTGACGAAGAAATGTCGGCTGCATCCTCGAATAAAGCCATGCACAATAGAACAGGTCGACGTTTCTGGTAGAGTACACTCTGTAAGCGACATCACGTATCACAGTGGTGTAACCGGTTAGCTGTGGCGTGGTGCATTGCCTGTGTCTTCCCCACAAAACATTGTTTTCACAAATTTTACTATGCGCAGAACCACCTTCACTCCGCGCGCGAATAAACACAGAACCCCTCACTACCTTTGCATTTCTACAGCATGACCCACGACCTGCGTCACGTTTCGCTTCTGGATACGTTTGCGTCCACCGCCATATCCGCGCTGGGGCTCTCGCTCTCGGCCGATGACGCGCCCCACGACGCGCCCATCGACGCCCTGGTCTCCTTCTCGGACTCCATGTACAATCTCACGGGCCGGTCCGTCAGCTCCTCTTCCACGATGATGAGCACGCCGAGCAACAATATCCGTTCTGTCCAGCTACTGCGACGCCACAACGCCTCCCGCTCGCGGACCCCGAGCTTTCTCACCAAAAACGGCCGTTTCCTCCGCTCAAAGCTCTTGAACCTACTGCAGTCTCTGAAACGCTTGATCCACAAGGACGGCAGCAGCACAGACAGCAGTCCGCTCTGCTCGTCGTGTCATGCATACGACTCGCTGGTCTTTTCGTATACGGTCGACAGTGACCGCCACCCGATCCCCGCGCGAGAGTCGCAGATCGAGGCATGGCGGCTCGGTGAGAAGACTACGCAAAGCTACTTGTTCAATGCAAATGCCGACTCTGACTCGGATCTGGAGCCGGCAGCACCGAGTCAGAACTGCGATCGCGAGGCCTACTCCAAGAGTATCCTTCTGCTCCCCGGGATCACGACTGCGGAGCTCGGAAAAGTCCTTGGTGTTTTGAGCCGGGGCAACGCGCTGCATCAAGACCCCGCTGAATTTCTGGTGCAGCAGGAGCGCCAGATCGCGGCCATCGTGCTGGAACAGCGCCGCAAAGTACAGTCGTCGCAGAACCGGGCCTTTTTCCTGAACTACTCGCTCGCGACGCGGCGCCAAACGCAGATTGCCGTGAAACGCGACTTGATATGCCGCGTGTTCGGCACGTCCAACCAGCTCAACTTGGACTGCTTGACGAACAACTCGTCGATCCTGGCGCTCGACAATGCCGCGGACCTCTCCAAGGTGATACACGAGGACCAGGGCGAGATTGCATCGCTAGAGGACGAGGAAAAGGCGTTTCACGAGGCGCTTGAGGAGACGCGGGCGCGCTTGATGCCGGTCCGCTCGGGCGACAAGCAGAGCCAGATTGAGTGTCCCATGAGCCGCGAAGTGTGGGCGGACATGGGGCATGAGACCGAGTCCGTGCTGGAGGTGGTCGCGCAGCGGCTCACGTGCATGTACGATAGCGAGGCGGCAGCAGACGCCAAGCACGAGCACGTCACCGACCGGGAGCTCGTGCACCTTGCGACGAATTACCTCCGCAAGTGCGTGCGACAGGAGATGGAGCCGCGGTTCAGTTTGCCGCCGGTCTCGGATTAGCAGAGGGTCGACGGATGTTGTTGCAACTTTTGAGATCACCCAACAAAACACCTCTCACTGATCAAGTAACTCAAGTGGTGGTTCAACTTCCTATGTAACTGTTCATTTCTGCAAGTAATTCTCCAATTCTCTGTGTAATTCTTCAATTCTCTATGTAATTCTTCAATTCTTCATGTACTTTGTCTTCCTTCACTGTTCACCCTGTACCAAAGGCCTGTGATGAGAGCCATGACCGGTGTCCCTGGGACTTGTCCTCGTATCCCAATTATCGAGGTATTCGGCACCGATCAGTTACCGAGGTAAGATCCAGATTTGTCAGCAGTCCGGGGAGCTGGAAAATTCCCAATGGGGCAATGTGCTTAGCAAGCCAATGCGCACGCCGATAGCGCAACTCCAGACTGCCTCCACACGACTCACTTCCTTGTCACGACACTTGAGCAGAATGGCGCCAGTTCCTACACAGGTCGCCAAGAAGTACGACTACATCGTCATTGGCGGCGGTTCCGGCGGCGTGGCCTCCGCGCGCCGCGCCGCTTCCTACGGCGCCAGCGTCTTGGTCATCGAGGCAAAGTTCGGCAAGATGGGCGGCACCTGCGTCAACGTGGGCTGCGTGCCCAAGAAGGTCATGTGGTATGCCGCTGACATGGCCCACAGGCTTTCCCACATGAAGTCGTACGGCTTGAGCCGCGAGGAGCACGCGCACGCTTTCGGCGCCTTTGACTGGAAGACTATAAAGGACAAGCGCGACGCGTACGTGCACCGCTTGAACGGCATCTACGAGCGCAACCTCAAGAACGAGGGCGCCGATTTTGTGTTTGGCAAGGCCCATTTCGCAAACAGTAATGGCGATGTAGAGGTCACGGTGCTGGGCGACCAGCAATTGGACTTTTTGGGCGACAGCAGCGCGGTATCAAAGGGAGACAAGTTGGTATTTACCGGTGACCGAGTACTCGTAGCGACGGGCGGAGCGCCAATTATCCCGCCCAGCATTGAAGGTCTGGAGCTCGGGATCACCCTGGACGGTTTCTTTGAGTTGGAGACGCAGCCGCGCCAGGTGGTGGTGGTGGGTGCCGGCTACATTGGCGTTGAACTACTGGGTATCTTTGCGAGCTTGGGCTCAGAGACGGCGCTCGTTATACGGGGCGAGACGGTCTTGCGTAGCTTTGACGAGATTATCCAGCACACCATCACGGACTACTACACGGAAAAGTTGGGAGTGAACATTGTGAAGCTGAGCGGGAACGTGACCAAGATCACGGGCAGTGCCGGCGGCAAGAAGCAGGTGCACTTGGGCAACGGCCAGGTGTTGGACGCCGACTGCGTGGTGTGGACGGTGGGCCGTCACGCCTTGGTGGACATTGGGCTCGACAAGGTGGGGCTCGAGACCGACGAGAGGGGGTACATTCCGGTCGACGAGTACCAGCAGAGCAGCAACCCCAAGATCTTCTCGCTCGGCGACGTGGCGGGCAAGGTCGAGTTGACGCCGGTCGCGATCGCGGCGGGCCGCAAGTTGCTGAACCGCCTCTTTTCAGGCAACGACGCGTTTGCCAGCTCCAAGTTGGACTACTCGGGCATCCCGCTGGCCGTGTTCTCGCACCCCGAGGCAGGACTGGTGGGCTTGACCACCAAGGCCGCCGTTGAAAAGTACGGCGAGAATAACGTCAAGGTGTACACGTCAAAGTTCACCGCCATGTACTGCGCCATGCTCGACCGCGACGAGCTCAAGTCGCCGACAAACTACAAGCTCGTGTGCGCCGGGCCGGACGAGAAGGTGGTGGGGTTGCACATTGTGGGCGACTCGAGCGCCGAGATCTTGCAGGGGTTCGGGGTCGCGTTCAAGATGGGTGCGACCAAGCAGGACTTTGACAATTGCGTCGCGATCCACCCCACGTCGGCCGAGGAGTTGGTGACGATGAAGTAGGTTTAGGGTTGCTATTTACGTGTCCGGTTCGTGGTGTTGGACAGGAATTGTCTGCTTATTTATTGGTAAATCATCTTTTATAGAGTCAAGATGGGTGCGACCAAGCAGGACTTTGACAATTGCGTCGCGATCCACCCCACATCGGCCGAGGAGTTGGTGACGATGAATTAGGTTTCAGTTTGCTAGTTACGTGTCCGGTTCGTGGTGTTGGACGGGAATTGTCTGCTTATTTATGGGTGAATCATCTTTTATAGAGTCAAGATGGGTGCGAACAAGCAGGATTTACAATTGCGTCGCGATCCACATCGGCCGAGGAGTTGGTGACGATGAAGTAGGTTCAAGCGTGCCAATTATGATGTTGGACAGGAATTGTTTAGTTATGTATATGTGAATCAGCTTATATAGAGTGTGATTGAGTGATTCGAGACTACTGACGTGAAGATCCATTTGACACAAGGGTCACAATAGACCTGTCCGTTCGAAACGACCGACCACGGAATGTATTGATGACCACTTGTGTTTCGGTGGAGTACTGACATGTCTATACCAGGGTTGACACCGTAAACTTGAGATCTGCAATAGACGGATAGAATTTGTCAAGGCCTTGTGATAAGCTATGGGACGTAGGCCTCTGTGAGATGCAGAGATGGCTGGAGTATTATGGAGATACAAGATGCCTATCGATTGTGATATTTCCGTCAACAAGGAGAGGCTGCCTGTCAATTGGGACGGTATAGGGGTTTTTCATTCTCGATTAGGCACATTGTTAGTGCGTTGATGATGAAGAAACATGAGAAAGTCGTTGATAGTGGAGGAACATGAAGCCGTCGATAGTGAAGAAACATGAGAAAGTCGTTGATAGTGGAGGAATATGAAGCCGTTGATATTGACGAAATAATAAGAAAGCCATCTCTGGTTTGACGCATTGAGCGATTGTCTTCTGATCAAGACCCATCACTTCAGCCCTGCGGATTGCATTGGTGGGATTTCCAAAGAAGGAAGTCCGATGAGTAAGAACGGTAGTCGGGAGATGCGATGGGCGTCAAAATTGCAATGAGGCGGAGGAGTCCTCTGGTATTCGCCGATAACAGTTATTATCTTGCCATCATGTTATGATCGCGTGGAAGAAGTGAATCCACCTCAAGACCAACAGTCTAGACGACGATCAATGCTTCTGCCGCTTCGGAGGAGGCCCTCTGATGGGGGGCTTCGGCTTGTCTGCCGGCTTCAAGACGAACATGGGGGCGTTGCGCAAGATTTCCGGGACCAGGACGAAGCGGATCATGGAGCCGCGGACAAAGACCTGGTTCATGTGGGTGGTGGAGCCGGTGCGGCCCTTCGTGATGGTGACGTCGTACATGGAGAGGTTCATGTTGTCCTCGTTTTCCAAGAGCTTCCCGCGGTACGTGTCGCCCGTCGTGAGTTCGATCAGGATGACGTGGCCCTGCGCTTCGTTCAAGAGCCTGACGGGTATACCTGCTGACATTGTTGTGTTCACCTTCTTAACCTCAAGGAAGTAACTCTGAAGAAAATCTCGTGAACGCTTACAAATCCTACCGCGTGTGCCCCGGAAGTCATCGCACCCCTATGGACCGGGCCCACGTCTTGCTTCCCAGCACTGTTTCCCACCATGCCCTTCCAGACCCCAGGCTGGCCAGACTGCTGCGCCGCAGGACGCCCCTCTCCTGTCTGAACTGCAAAAAACGCAAGGTCAAATGCGACAAACTGCGTCCTTCCTGCGGCCAGTGCTCTCGCCTCAACGTGCCCCACCTCTGCGTCTACCTGGACCCTCCCTGGGTCGCGGACCTGGCAATTGCTGCCGATACCTCAGCCCCTGTGTCCCTGCTCCCAACCAATTCCGACGTGCTCGCGTCGAGGGACCTTCTCATTCGCGATTTGCAGCGCCAGATTGCGGCCTTGCAGCTGCAGCCGGCCCCCTCAAACACAATCACCGTGGTACAACGCCTGCTCCTTGCCGCGCCCCCCGATCCTTTGCGCGTTTCTACTGACCGCTCCTACGCTGTCGTCCCCCTGCCCAGCGCCGACAGACTGGGCTCAGACGCCTTTTCCTGGATCAACTTGATTCGCTTGGACCCGCAAATGACCGCGCTCTGGCTCAAGATTACCCGTCTTCAGGCCTTGTACCATCAGTACAAGTCTGCCCAGGCGAAGGCGACTGGAAGAGGTACATTGCCTCTGCGGACTGGCACAAAGGGGCGGACACTGCCTTCCCAGGCAGAGTTCAAGAATGAGACCGCGGTACTGCCCTCTCAGGCAGAGCTCAAGAATTGTGGGCTGACCCTGCCCTCTCGGACAGAAATGGAAAATGAAACTGCGTCACTGCCCTCTCAGACAGAGAATGAAAATGAACAACTAATATCGTCCTCCATGAACCCGAACGGGGGATTAAAACTGCCCCTCCTAACAAATGGTAAAAGCTCATCGCCGTCCTCACACCGCCAAGCTCAAGGCGTGACGGAAATCGACTTCACCGTGTGCGCACACCCTCCCACAAAGATCCCTCCCCATTGTCCCGTCACGGAATGCAACTTTGAATTCCCCAAGGGTCTGCATCAGTGCTCGTCGGGACAAACTACCCAATCACAGCATTCTGAGCGCGACGCTTTGGTCGTGGCGACCCAAGCTCTCTGGACACTGCTGTTGAGCACTGACAACAGTCCGACCAACTACCAGCAACTATACTTTATCCTAGAATTCTTTTTCCAACAAGACAACAAATGTGAGTCGCACGAGATTCTACGCTTTTTCAAGAAGGATATCTTGTCGGTGGTGAAGCGACAGGGCAGCATAGTCGAACTCAATATCGATCGCAACTTGCCGTTGCATGAGTATGCGCAGGAGGCGGTGTTTGCATGCATGCTCTGTCTTTTGATACCCGCGGCGCTCGATCGGGTAAGGGAGTTACTGGCATTGCCACAGCATTCGCAACTCGTCAAAACTTACACTCTGCATTTCCCCAGTGGGTCGCAAGGATCGCACCATAACAATCTTGCTGATCAAACACACACCCTTTTAGAACAACTTCCAAAGAACAACACATCGCTAGCGTTGTTGGCGCTTAGGCTCGTGTTTTTGAACAGACTAGTGGCCAAACACCACGAGTGCAGTGACCGCTACTCTGTCCACTTGGCGCGAACGTTGCTGGCACTGTTGGAACCGGTAGTTTCCGGGTCGTGCGACATTTCCTCGGACCCGGAACAAGTCCAGTTTAGCGATTTCGGGTACAGCCGCCGCCACCAGCACTTGAAGCTCTTGCTAAGCTACATGTGGACGAGCGTGGTGCGCGCCGTCAACTTGCTAGCGGTCGGGATCGTGCCCTGTGCCACGCTCCCCAGGGAACTAGACTTGCTCGTGCGCTTGTTTGCCGCGAAAACGCAGCAGGCCAGTGCGGGCCAGTGCCATTTCAAGTTCTGGAACTTGCATCGTGCCGAGGTCGATAGCGCGGCCTCGGACTTGTTGTCGGGCCACTACTTTTTGGGCGAGATGGCAAGTGCGTGCACCGCTACTCTGCTCCAAGTCACTGACGTGTCCCGCCTCGTGACACGGAGCAGCGAATGGCTCGGCAAGTGGCGCGAAAGTCGGCAGCCGGTCTCGCGCCAATGCTACGAATTGCACTGCGGCATTGGCTTTCTAAACTATTACATGCACCACGTGCTCTTGCTACATGGCGAGGAGACTTTGGACGAGAACACGCTCGAGCTCGTGGTGCCCTTGCTCTTCAAACGTCTCCATCAGCTCGTGCAGTACCTTGTCTCCTCAATGACGTCTCCCCTGACCCAGCAGTTCCGGCAGTTCACTGTCCTGGTATCGCTAGAATTGCTCACGCGCCTCTGCCAGTTTGTGATGGGATTGCTCATGCGGGTACACAGCCAGGAAAGGACGGCGGCACAATACACGTTTCTCCGGGACTTTGTCGGTGCGCGGCACTACACCGTGAACGATATGGGCTCGGAAATCAGCGTCAAGGCATACGTGGAGGTGAACCTTGTGCAGGCGATTGACGCGGCCATTGCCGCGGTGCAGAATGCGTGCTCGCCGCCAATGCGCGGCAAGGCCGACAAGCTCCTGAAGATCTGGAAGTTTTACCAGACGTTTGTAGACCACTCCCGCAAAATCTTGTCGGTGGACTATGCCAAGATCCACCGCAACGTTGCGCAGTTCAACAACAGCAGTGGCGCCGGTTTAGCCGATAATAGCGATGCCGGTATTGCGTGCCCCGCGCTCGGGAACAAGGACGTTGACACGGAGCAAAAATCGTCTCGGCCAAAGCCGGTGTACCGCAAGTGTCCCATCCTGCACATCACCAGCCCCATGGTGCTTGACCAGTCGAGCCGAGA
Source organism: Debaryomycetaceae sp. yHKB357 (assembly GCA_030580355.1). NCBI lineage: Eukaryota > Fungi > Ascomycota > Pichiomycetes > Serinales > Debaryomycetaceae > Debaryomycetaceae sp. yHKB357. The sequence goes on along the minus strand of JAKTSS010000309.1, from coordinate 2,680 downwards.
CCGATTGGAGTTTGGATTGCCAGTGCCGGCCGACCTGGCGGCGTCTCCGCTGAAACGGACATGCCCTTTCGGACACTCGGGCCCAAACACAAAGTACCCGGCCGCGCGGGCGAGCAACGAAAGCAATATACGGACCACGTCAAGCAGCCGGTACGAGCCGGTATCTAGTCCGCGGGAAAAGACGATGCCGGCGCCGCCGCAGCCCTCAGAAGCCACGGCTATGGAACTCCCACTACAATTGATTGACCAGAAGCCTACGTTGACGGGCGACGGCACCGGTTTCGAGAACACCATGCTCTTCAACTCGGCGCCGTTCACAGACCTCTCGTCGTTCATGGAGTTCAACGACGACTTTGACTTTCTCGTGAACGACCTCAACCTCCTTGAGCAGGCCTAGGAGGTGTTGTGCACGTGACGAGATGGAGGCAAGTCGTCTCGGAGCCTAGCGGTGAAATTTCACCAGCGATGGCAAAAGATTTACACAGAGCGCTCAAGGCTGTTGTCGTCGGTACAGACTCTGACAAGCGATGTTTGGTGCCTGGAAAAGCGTGCCCTGTTCTCCGAGGCTCGCGCAGCTTGGTGGTCGACGCACCCCCCGATCCCGTCTCGCGCGCTCCCTTGCGACTGCGAGAGGCAAACCGGCCCTGAAACTACCGTACGCAGTCGCTGCTGCTGTGTGTGTGACCGGCGGGGTCTTGTACGCGACGAACGATTCGTTCAAGCATGTTGTCAAGGGCGCGGAACGCGTATGGGTCGTCTCGGTTGCCACCGCAAAATGCTTCTCCTACTACAAGAAGGCACTCGACCACTCGTACGACACGCCTGAGGAGAGGGCACGGGCACTAGCCGCAGCCCATAAGAGCGCGGCGCAGGTCACCCTCAAGGCCCTCGAGACGAATGGCGGCGTGTACATCAAGTTGGGCCAGCACTTGACGGCCCTCACCTACTTGCTACCGCGGGAATGGACCGACACCATGCTCCCGCTCCAGGACCAGTGTCCGCAGTCGACGTACCAAGAGATCTCGGACATGTTTGTTGCCGATCTTGGCGTCTCAATCGACGAAATGTTTAGCGAGTTTGATCCCGATCCGGTCGGGGTAGCGTCGTTGGCACAGGTCCATGTCGCAACGGTGCGCGACACTGGGGAGCGCGTCGCCGTCAAGATCCAGCATCCGTCATTGTCCGAGTTCGTGCCGCTCGACGTGTACATGACCAAAACCGTGTTCGACCTCATGCTCAAGGTGTTCCCCGAGTACCCCCTAACGTGGCTCGGAGACGAGATGCAAAACTCCATATTTGTGGAGTTGGACTTTCAAAACGAGGCAAGAAACGCCGAAAACACCGCGGCTGTGTTTGAGAACTTCAAGCGCAGCACCGCCCTCCGGATTCCGCGCGTCGTGACGGCGCACAAGCGCATATTGGTCATGGAGTACGTCCCTGGTCGCCGGTTGGACAACTTGGCGTACATGAAGCAGCACAACATCCTGCCCGCGCAGGTGTCGTCGTGCCTATCGCACTTGTTCAGCCGCATGATCTTTGCGCCCAACGTGGGGCTCCACTGCGATCCGCACGGCGGCAACTTGGCGATCGTGGCGGTGGACCCGAAACAGCTGCAGAACGGGCACAATTTCGAGATCGTCCTCTATGACCACGGCTTGTACCGCCACATCCCGTTGCAGATGAAGCGGGACTATGCGCGGTTCTGGCTCGCGGTCTTGGACGGAGACGTTGACAAGATGCAGACGTATGCGGAGCGGTTTGCCGGGATCAAGGGCGAAATCAATTTCCGAATATTCATCAGCGCCATCACGGGGCGCACTCCCGAGGCGGCCATGAGCAGCATCACCGAGCCGCGCACGCAGGACGAGATGGTGCTGATACAGACGCAGCTCGGGTCGGAAGACGGCCTCTTGGAGAGCCTCATGGGGATCCTCAGCTCGGTGCCGCGCATAGTGTTGCTTGTGCTCAAGACCAACGACTTGACGCGGAGCTTGGACGAGGGGCTCAACAACCCGCTCGGGCTCAAGCGGACGTTTCTCATTCTCGCAAACTACTGTGCCAAGGCCGCGTTTGATGAGGATGTCGAGGTAATCGGCCGCAGCTACAGGGCCTTCTCGCTCAAGCGCTTGGTAAAGTTCGCGGTGGCGTGGCTAGAGTACCGCTCCCGATGCTGGTCGTTGCATTTCTACGACGTGGTCACGAGGTTGCAGAATATATCGCATCGTTCAGTAATGTGAGTGCTACCGACAAGTAATGTCATAGTGAATGCTACTGTCAAGTGACGCTATTGAGAAGTAATGCAACCAAGTGAATGCTGCTGATTGTGAATGCTACTGATAGTAATGCTACTGTCAAGTGACGCTATTGAGAAGTAATGCAACCAAGTGAATGCTGCTGATTGTGAATGCTATCGAGAAGTAATGCAACCAAGTGAATGCTGCTGATTGTGAATGCTACTGATAGTAATGCTACTGATTGAATGCTGCTGATAGTAATGCTACTGATAGTAATGCAAACAAGTGAATGCTGCTGATAGTAATGCTACTGATAGTAATGCTACTGATGGTAATACGGCTGAGAAACCAGGGTAAGGAGTGACGAGAAGCAGCGAGGTGGAGTGGGATAAAAAGGTATTTAATTTCTTGATTCGAATTCGACGACTGTCAATTACTAGACGGCG
>JAKTSS010000307.1:0-15295 GCA_030580355.1 Debaryomycetaceae sp. yHKB357 | reverse complement strand
ACCAAATTGCAACAGGTCACGCTGCCCCGTCTATCGGATGATTCCTCACTCGTTTTCCACTCTGTGTCGTCGCTTTTTCCTATGTCGCTTTTTTCTGGTTCGTGTTACGTCGTTACTGAGTTACGATGTACGCTCAGATATGGGATCGATAATGTGCCTCCACGCGAGATGTTCATGTGTTTCCACGCGAGATGTTGATGTGTCTCCCTCCGACATGTTGATGTGTTTCCACGAGATGTTCATGTGTTTCCACGCGAGATGTTGATGTGTTTCCACGAGATGTTCATGTGTTTCCACGAGATGTTCATGTGTCTCCACTCTGACACTTGATGTGTTTCCACGAGATGTTCATGTGTCTCCACTCTGACATTTGATGTGTTTCCACCCGAGATGTTGATGTGATTCCGCACAAGACGTTTATGTGTTTTCACACAAGAAGCTGATTTGTTTCCTACTCGAGATGTTGATGTGATTCTAAACGAGAATTCTGCTGATAATACCTATCTATGAGTTTATTGCTGATATAAACTATTTTCAATCTCAGTCTCACCTGTCTGTGGTACAACCCTGGTGGTGATGGTTGCTTTCATCAGAAGTACGCATCTGCTTCTGTATATCTCCCAAACCAATATGCAAATCCTAAGCGATCTCTCGTCGATCACCTCCTTCCATGTCACTCGTCATACAAAAGTCACCTCCACTTGATCTTTGTCACTCCGCCCAGCTCACTCTCCCTAGTCTTATTCACATCTAGTCGTATCACATTACTCTCTCTACCTCTCATAATTACTGTGCCACTTGCCGCACAAAGAATCTTGCTTTGCGTGATGGCATCTTTTTTCCTTGCCCCCTCCCCACCTCTACCTCCCTTCCAATCTACTCCAACGTAACCTTCATCTCTTCCTTCTGCATCGGTACAAAAGTGGTCCAGTCTTGAAACCCCTCCAACTGTAGCCTATTTTCCGCCCATTGCGGCACTAGCTTGGCGTTCAATTCTGGTTGCACCAGCAACTCTCGCCTATCGAAATCAAAGAGTTCTGGAGGCGGTCTCGTATCGGGCTGGCTCGCGTAGATCTGGTAGCTTGCGTTGTTCAAGGCAGGACCGTATGACGGCGGCACCAGCAGACCTGTACTCTGCGGGCCCAGCAGCTGCAGGAACGCCTTGCGGAAATTGGGAAGCTGCATGTCCGGCTGACGCAACTCGTCAAAGTACACGTCCACCATTGCCTCGACACACAGGACGCGCTCGAGCGGCAGGTACTGTAGCATGCGGCTCAAGACCCCTATACACTGTCCTGACACTTTTTTGAAGATCTTGGTGAGCGGGATGGCTCTAATCTGCGGGAACTTGTGTTCCAGGTAGTTTGGGTTCATGCTTTTGATCTGGTCCTTGGTGGGCGTCCCCAAGATTTTGATAATCTCAACCAATTGGTCGATTCCCAGCTCGCCAGGAAAGAGGGGCTGGCCCAAAATGAGTTCGGCCATTACGCACCCCGCCAGCCACACGTCAATCTTGGTGGTATAGTTGGTGGCGCCAAAGATTAGCTCGGGCGCGCGATAGTATCGCAGGCAAATGTACAGGACATTGGGCTCGGCCGGATCAAGAATTTTTGCCAGGCCGAAATCGCAGAGCTTGAGCTCGCCCAGTTCCGGATTGATCAAGAGGTTCTGGGGCTTGATATCGCGATGGCAAATGCCCTGTGAGTGGATAAACGAAAGCGCGCGTAGCATTTGGTACGTGTACAATTTGATTTCGAGAGGCGGCATGCTAGCGCGCCGGCTGACATAGTAGTGGGACGCCTTATAGAGGGTGTCGGGCACGTATTCTAGAATCAAATTGAGATAGACTTCGTCCTTTTCGTTTTGCAGGTAGAAGTAGTACCACAAATCGGCGACGTTGCGATGGTGCACTAGTTTCATGATTTGCAATTCGCGATTCTTGAAACGCTTATCCTGCAACACGCGCTTCATGGCGGCCATTTGGTTATTAGGCAAAATGTGGGTCTGAAAGACGACGCCAAAGCTGCCATGGCCGACCATCAGCAGCTGCGTATATTGGATTGTCTCTGAAAGCCCATTGGTGCCGTTCAGCACTTGCTGCGTGACCACTTGTGATTTGGACATGTGAATTGGCTAGTTGATTTCGGGTTGCAGTACTCCACCTTCTGGTAGGGCGGCTGAGGGGGGATTGGGGCATGCAGGTCACGTGTATTTTTTTGCCCCACACTAGTGAGTTTATTACATAAATTGGCGACACAATACTTGTTCTTTGTTAGGTAATCGTAAAAATATAAATTCTTTGTGTGTTTTTCCTCACGTGACTCATCACATCAACCCCGCGCCGGGGACTCCGTACTTCAACTCTTGAATCTGCGATTCCTGTGAACGCTTAATCTGCGCAATGGTCACTTCCATGTCCTCCAAGTCCACAATGACGTACATCTGACGTAACGAATCATTTCCTAGCCGAATGTGCGTACTGACATCGTCACTCGGAAGAATCGTCAATGCACATTTTCCAGGCTCTATCTCACCCATCCATTCGCTCACGGAGAAGCGAATGAAGGTGTTTCCGAATCTCATTTGCACTCGCGACTCGGCCTGCTCGCACAGTATAAGGTACACCCCCCTCTCAAACTTTCCGCCGAGATTCTCCATCACTCGGTTGAATGCGGGCCGCGGCATCACTGTTACCGTGGCGTCGTAGTCAAGGAGAACGGGATACAGTTTGCCCGTGATCTTCACCTCTTGGCCGTCTGTCAAGAGCAAAGATATGCCCCCCATCTTGATGAGGAAGGACGTGACCCATTCGTCGTCGTCAATCTCGTCGATCACGTCGATATTGTCTTCATCATAGTACCGCTTTACCTGGGTATTTTCCTCTTCAAGACTATACCGGTTGACTGCTACCCTAACTTGATCATCGTCATCGTCCGGCTCACTATCCAGTAACTGCCCCTCAGGGTAATCGTCCTTATCAATGTCGGAAAAGTCGTCGGGCATATCCTCGACCCCGTCGTTGGCTTCGGCAGCTTCCACCATGGCATTATACCAAAACTCCCAATCGCCATCTTGAACCGGGACCTTAATCCTTGCCCTGTCCAGATCAACGTACTCGGCAGGGAATTTTACCATGTGCATCGTGGTCAACTTGCCTTCAAACTTTGCGTGGTCGAACGCCCCAAACAATATTGTTCCCCGATTGTTTTCAAACTTGTCCAAGTATATCGAGTATATCGCCTTCATAATGTGGTCATGGTTCACGAGCTGGAACGGAAGGTGGTGGTACGCGAAATTTTCACTGTTTCCGTTCCATCGCGTCCATCTCACCCCTAAGCCGATGGATCCCATCAGCTTCGTCGTCATGTTGGCGGCAACAAACATCTGCTCGGTAATGTAGGCGCCGCCAATATACACATTATCGTATACCCACGTCCCCCGTGCCTCGGTTCCGTCAACAAACCGCTGATAGTACAGCGGATACGCCATGACGAGCGAGTCATTCTCATGCAGCGGCCTCAAAAAGAGTGGACTCCGTTTGAAGGAGCATGACGGTCCGGACGCGTACGATCCGTGATCAGTGCATGTAGTGGCCTCGACCGGCATCGACTGCTGCGCAAGCCATCCCAGTTCGGGCTTGGCAAAGCACTTTACACGCGGCTCTGGCACGACGAGGTCCGGGTTGGTAAAGTCGAGCTTGAGCATGACCCTCTCGTCCTCCGACCCAAACCTCATCTCGGAGGTGAAGGTTGCCTTGTTTTCGGGAGGTCTTACCACATTGACCTGGTCTCGCGCATTTTCAACTATTGTCTTGCCCCAGTCAATGGTGAAATCAAGAATGACATGACAGTTGCACACACAAGTAAAGATTAGGAGACTTTGCCAGTGCATTCCTCGAAGGTGTTCAACTCACACATTGGCGCTCTGACTTGAAATATCGGGTGGTGGTAAAGGGCTGACCCCGTTCGCACAGATCCCTCGTGATACTCTGGTGCAGCTATTCTGCTGGAAACCATCCAGTTGCTATGATAAAGAAACACGCGATCGCGTCATAACGTGATGGCTCGGCACCCGATCGTGGGGAAATACCGCAGGCATAACATGTGACGAGGTTCTCCGTCTTCACTTTACAATTTTGAATTCTCCATCATGCGAACAATATTTTACCCCATAATCCTTCTCCTCTTCACGACAAAATATGAGATCGAGAAGACGAGTTGTGTAGGTGTTTCTCTTCTCCTAGCGAGCATGTCTATGAAGAGAAGATGAGACTTGACGTACTTTCGGCGTCCAAATGTGACCACCTGACTCGGTCTAGGTCCGGTAGCAAAAGTACTAGGGTACAAGCACCTGATCGGATCAGGCAATCAACACACAACATGATGTAACGGCGAGAAATTTTTACGGTATTTACGCGGCGGGAGAAAAATAATGCTGCCGCATTTGCGGGGTATTTACAGGGATTGTGTCGCGTGATGGCTCTTCTGGATGCTGGTGTGAAATCTCTCGCATCATTCGACGCCAGTAACTTGCTGGTATTATGCAGCGTTCTGTGCGTTGCCTTCTAACATGGCCACACACTGGTCGGCACTGGGTCGCAGCTTCGCGTCGTATCTGGTAATCTCTTTAAACACCTGGATCATGGACGTGTCATCACACCTTGGCACAAGTACTGAGGGTGGTTGTCGCGGGAACGGGCCACCGAAATTCGCTCCGTCGTAGCACCCCATGGGATCATGCATGTCAGGCCAGAAATTGTACGGATCCGTGTCTTTTGTGGTCACGGGAGTCCCGAAATACTTGTATATCAAAGCCACAAGCGAGATATCGTTGATATACGGCTCGGGCTCGCCTGATTTCAGCGACTGGAGCACCAGAACAAGCGAGGGCAGGAACAAAACCGTCATTAGTATTCCCACCTGCCACAAGTCCACCTCGTACCCGTACTTTTCTTGACAAAGACATGCCTCTATGGGCTTGTAGATACCTGTAGCGATCAGAACACACTTTTTATCAACCTGTTCCAGCTTCATGTTTTGGAAATGGTCATAGCACGTGCCAAGATCGGCAAGCACGGGATGCGCAATGGGATCTGGGCCCTCACCGGTAAACAAAATATTCGCCGGTTTGATGTCGCGGTGGATTATTCCGTTATGATGCAAATGCGCAATGCCGCTGAATAGGCCTTTGAGAAAACTGCGAATCAGATCGGGCGGTAGAGTGTTTGTGGTTGTTTCTATCATTTTCCCGGGATCAAGGTAGGAGATGCTTGTTTTGGTCACGCTGTAGCCAAACAGATTCTTGTGCAATAGTTGGTCAAGAGTGTAGTCGTAATATCGCGAAACCATAACATGGTCATCGTGGCAGATATAGCTATCGATGATGGCCAAGACGTTGGGGTGGTTTACGCGTTTAAGCGCTGTGGTTTCGCGGACAATACAGTGGGGCTCCACGGTAATGCTTTGGTCCACGATTTTGAGGGCGACAACCGCGCCCGTACTCTTCTGTATGCTTTGGAAGACATCACCGAACCTGCCGCTGAACTTTAATTTGCGGTCGATGTAGTCGCTGCCTGAAGTCATATCCGGATTAATATTCGCCTCAGTGCAAATGATTTTTCGCGGGGTAATCGTGGTAATCTAGAATGTATATGTGGTATTCTGGAATACATTACGTGCTTTGAGTATCTTGGCAGGCACTTTAGGTCCTCGAAAGCGGGAAACCCTGGTTAAAAAGCATCCGGCTAGTCTGATCTTGATCGCTCTACCAGGGGGTAAGATCGACCGGGAAATTGCAAAATCCCACTCTTTCATCGTGCTATTTTCACTGAACATCATGAAAACACGCGTCACCAAGACGCGAATCGCAACGAGTCGAAGGGATCGCATTCACTTCAGCGCAGATGTTCACGCTTCCATTCATACTCGCCAATTTCCGCCGACAACCAATGACCAGAAGAAACTCTCGGTTTCTCCCCACTTTATTTTCGGCGCGCCATTTTCGGATAACTTGCTGTCATCAAACCAGCCACATCGCGTGAAGACCTTTTCATGATCCTGGTTCAGAAAGTCAGTTTTTACGGGCTATATGATCTATCTACAGAAGCCCTCCATTCATCATGTGAAAGACATGTACCAAATCTTTTCGAACTCCAAAGGATCGTTATTCACAACGAGTAACGACATACCAAAAAAAAGTCCCCTGCTCTACTATGAAACGTTCCTTAAATATTGTGTGTAATTAAATAGTATCGTGCATCACTTGATAACAATTCTCTCCTCACATCACCTTATCTCGGGAAGGCTCAAAAGGTAAGAATAGGGCGACTACACCAATAGCTCCAACAAACGCCCCGCATATCCAGATGGGAACTTGTGACAGAGTATCGGCATACCATGCGATAATAGGTGCCATCACGCTCGCGATTCTAGTGCTCATTATGCACAAGCTATTGCCGGTCGCGCGCGCAGTTGACGGCATCACCTCCGGACTGTAGGCGAATATGACAGCGTAATACACATACAAGGTGACGTACACGCACAGCGAAAGCGCCACGTTCTGAGAACGCGTCTTGATTTGCGTATAGCCAAACAAGAACGCCAGGGTCGATATCCCTCCTAGAAAAAGGACACCACGGCGTCCTAGTCTTGGAATATAGTACAAAAGTCCCCCTGCAATGAGCGGGCCCCCAATTGACGATGCATTGCTGATCAAGTTATCGCGGTAAACTCCCGCAATATCTGGAGCAGAGATATTAGCGCCTCGAGTAGCCAAATAGACGGGAAGAAACGCAGAGTACAAGGGGTACGTTATCCCCAAGCACAGCCACGAAAATACCAATAAGATCGTCAGGCGAGCCACGAGTTTATTGGAGAAAAGAATGCGGATATGGCCGCCCACTGTCTGAGCGAGTTCCCGCATCAGCGTTATCTGACGCACGTCCCGGTTGCTGCTTATCGTACCGCATGCGGCTAGCTTTTCGAGGGTGAGCGAGCAATTGCGGTTATACTTTGTGGCTATTCCCTGCAACACTGCCACAGCCTCGGCGTCACGATCATTAGACACGTAGAATTTTGGCGTCTCCTTGAGCCGTACCACGGTCACTCGTAAAACCGCCAACGCCAATACGATGCTGCCATTGACATAGTAGACGTACCTCCATCCCTTATTTGCGCTGGACAAACACAGTTCGTACAGCAGGCAAGAGTTGTTGGGAAGAAACGCATAGGCTATAAGCACCGACACCGTTTGACCAATACCCCAAAAGAATGCGAAAAAGGTTAGGAGCCACTGATTTTTAGTCGGAAGGAATTCGAGAAAGACGCAAGCGTCAAGAACCAAATTCCCGCCTGCAGCAAAAGATGTCAAGAGGGTAAAGAGGCAGTACGTGGCCATATTGCCCATTAGACCCGTGAGAATGCAGAAAATACTAGCTAGTATAAGCGACATGTTGAATGCCAACTTTCGTCCCACCAAGTCCGCCAGAAGCCCCCACACAACAGCGCCGAGAATCATGCCGCCGGCGTAACACACATTAGAGACAGGGAACCGGTATCCAAACTGATAGTTGACAAAAGTGCGCACGGCCAGTTCGATATATGTGAGCTGTGTGTCCACTGCATAGCCCATTCCATTGAGAAAGAATAGCTTCAAGTGGTATGGGGTGAATCCAATTTCATCGATTGCGTCGTTTATCAAGGAAATTTTCTGGTACAAGACATGATCGTACTCGCGTATACCAGAAATATCATTGCTCGCAAACAGCAGCTCGTCCGAGCTGAGTTTTGCTGCAAGGATTTCGCTGGAGTCTGGAAGCACTTTTTCACCGCTAGGATGCCCATCGATTGTGCTCATTACCCAAATTTTCCGTCTAACAAAGCTCTATTGCATTTGATAAGGAATTGAGAGAAAGTTTAGCGTCGTGATCTATTTATGAATTGGCAAATCGCCAATGCGCCACAATTGAGACGACCACCGCTGTGATGCGGGGTATATTCCCACACGTGCGGTGTAATGTTTCGCGAAATTCAAGGCGTTCTAGTCCTCGGGGTGGGGTGAGATGGTGGAAAAAAGTTTCAACGCGGAGTTTTAGTGAGGGGAAAACGTCAAACCCGCCTTGTTCTGTGGAGAACACAGATGTGGTCTGATCTGTCAATCAAAGTTCTCTTCACTAAGCACGATCTGTCATGCTATTTGTAACCGCAACATTGTAGCTAGGCTGATGCCTCAAAATTTTGTTCTTGGCCACACCCAATATTCTCATCGCCACTCCGGGTAAAATCTGATTCTCCATCAAGAAAAAGCCGCCCGGTCCGTGACACTACTATTCGGCTTAACTGCAATCACGCTTTCTTGACTCCGCGTGAGTCGAATGACTGAGTCTTTTTCTTGGTTTTTTCAAAACCCCGTCAGAGATTCCTCGGCCAAATTATATGACTTACTTGGCGAATGACAGAGACGACTCAGTTTTTTACTCTCTCTCGGCGCTTACTCCCATCGCAAAGTATGTAGAGTGTCTGCATTTTGCGTAATTTTATAAATCGGTATAATAAAGAGCAGATATCCTTCTCTCTCAGCACGCTTTACGTTACGCCGCAAAAATGCCTCACCTTCGTCCATCATGTGCGAAGTAAAATCATCTGTGTCAATGAGTAGTTGAGAAATTACCAAAACGGCTGCAAAACATTTTGGTCAAAACATTAGATCAGATCGAGCCTTATGAAGCTTTCGTGGACACATTTCCAAACATTGATTGACACCGGTCGTACGCCACCAAGAATAGCCGTATTATTGCAAGCAATGAATTTTCTGCGAGAAATGAAGTCGAACCAAAACATCAGATAACAGCGTTCTCTAGTCGGCCTAGACTAGGCCTCAGAATAAAATAAGTGGAAATAATCACGCCTCACTTCGCACCAACCGGTGCACTCGATTATTCCGTCGCCTACCTCTTCGATTGTGACATGGTCACAGTATCCGTACATATCGAGTTTACACGCGCTCACGTGGTCGTTTTGCTGAAATCGTTGCTTGGAATCAAGGGTCCTAGCCTTTTCGTGTACGGACTGTGGCAAAAGTGCGCCCAAAACACATGAGACAAGTAACAGGTCGGCGAGGAGAAGCATGGATCTTTTCTTCCCAGAGTAATCAAAGAAAATTGTACAGTTATTTATATAGCCGCCATGGATTCTTCAAGTCCGTGAGATAGTCTCGTTTATACCTGCTCTGCAGTGTCTTTGAAGATCAAAAGTGCTGCAGAGTATTTTGCCTCCGCCTTGGCGATCCGATTCAGATTGGCCACAATTTGGCATGATTACACTTTTTCGACTCAACTTTCTCAACAGTCAGATTTTTTTGATAACAGACTTGATGCTATACAGGGTCTGATCGGACCTCTCGCCCTGTGGCGCGGTTCTAGTCATACCCCAGGGATCAAGCGTTTTTATTGCGGTATGGATCTTGTGGGCGGGCAACTTCTGAATGACTGTCTGTCGCCAAATGATGTTCTCGTGCTGACGCTGTATTCCGTGCTGTGACAAGGGGTCAGGATTATGCAAAAGAGAATTAAATGAGGCAATTTTGCATACATATCGAGTTAATCAGACTGCTATAATGAATCTCCAAGCCCCGGGATTTTTTTAAGTACGATGCTCAAAATTGAACCTAATTTCTGATACTTTTTGGAGCGGAAGGGCATGTGGTTGGGATGTTTACTGTTAAGGAATTTGCCAACATGCATTCTGTCGTTAATGTGCAAATATTGTAGAATAGCCACGTTCATTTGTGATTGTTTCCTTCTTTTGGCTGCGAGAAAGGTTAAAATGCCGCGCGAAAAGTACCACGCAACTAGCTTAACAGTGTGGGGAACTATCAAATTGAGGTTTATGCAGGCATCAGACCTGGCGTCACCAATTTCTCTCATCTCTTATGGCCCAAAACGTTTTCTATGGAGTAGCACATGTTGTCTTATTTCAAAGTAGTAATATCTGAAAAACTATTGTCGTTACCTTCACCTCCATCACCCTAGATCTGTACTCGGGATGGGCCAAGTTTTTGAGGCCAATACTCAAGTCATTGAGCCTCTCTATTCGCATAGCGCGTAAAGGCTTCGCAAAAGATGACAACCGTCACTCGTAAAATCGGAAAAGTGTCAACTTCCAAATAAGAATCTGATGCGTCAACAGACGTTTGCCATGAAAAGCTTACCCCCAAATCTGCGCAAGCCTTGCCTTTCTCAGCCCACTCTGTGCTGGCACTCACACTTCACTTTGGTCGCTTCCGCGCTGCCAATTCTTCGGCTCCATGCCTCTTGTAGCTTTGAGCGGAAGAAACAGACATGATATCGCTATCGTCAGAGTATATCCGACGCTTTGGGTATTTATACGCCAAACCTTGAAAAGCATTGGGTTGAACCTTTGGATTCTCACTGAACCAGCGAAAACGCAAAGCGCTCTCGGCAGTCGATCGCTGCTGCGGGTCATATTCCAAGAGACCTTTGAGTAAGTTATAGCACTCCATGTTATTGACGCTAGCAGTTTTGAACCATCCTTTCAAGTTGCATGGATACACGGAGGTTATTTGCAGTTGTAGCGATAGGTATTCGGGATAGCGGGGAAGAGCAGGCCACTGGTCCAACGTCGGTGTTCCCAAAATCTCGATAATCTTTTCAAACTGGTTTTTTTGGAAGGGGACCAGCTTCTTGTTGGTGGCATCTATTTTCGCTTCTTCGCCCTTGAAAACTGGGCGAAGCAGCAAGAGCTCTGCTAAAATGCATCCTACGGCCCACAAATCAATTGCCGGAGAGTAATGCCGAGCACCCAACAATAATTCAGGTGCACGATACCAGATCGTGACCACCACCTTGTCACCCGTATACAAGCTTTGTAAAGGATTATTGAACTTTCGAGCGAGTCCAAGATCCCCAATTTTCACCACTCCTGCCAGCAGGACCATAATATTCGCTGGCTTCAAGTCACGATGAAATATCCAGTTCAGATGGAGGTACAGGACGCCATTGAGGATCTGCCACACCAACAGTTTTGTCACCAGTTCTGGAATAGCGCTAGATTTTGGAAGCAGATGATGATGGATGATCTGTAGGAGATCATGCTCACAAAATTCAAACACCATGTAGATTGATTTATTTTCGAGTATAATATCCACGAGCCTGGTGATGTACTCGTTGCGTAGTTCGCGGCAAAGCAGCATTTCGCGCATAGCACTTTGCAGTATACCGGTATAATTGAACACCTCATTACCGTTCAAGTCGTGCTGATGGGGCTTTGAATTCGACTGGTTATCACTCTTGAACTTTTTTATGGCGAAAAATTGGCTCCCGTTCAAAGACGGTTCTTCCACAGGACTCGACTCGTTCATGTTGACATCACCATCCACTTGGTTTCCCAGGGTATCGGCCGGTTCCCCACGGTACTTTGCTTTATAGACTTTCCCGTAGGTTCCAGCAGCAATATAGCCCATCACTTGGTACGTTGACAACACCAGTTCTCGAGACATATCTTTGCGCTGCTTGAAGGGGCCTAGCGTGAGCATCAGGCTTGACGCTAGCAAAGAAGGCTGCTGTTTGACAGGGCCCGAGCCGAGCGCGGCAATGCTTGCACCATGCCCCGCGGCAGCCGGGATCCTGGGGGGCATTGCAGAACCCGAGGTCATGTATCTCAATACGTTGGACGATTGTTCTTCACTCTTGGCACGTGTCGAGCTCACATTGGCTCTTCTGCTTGTCATATCATGAAAAAAATATGGCGTAGTAGCCAACGCTAATCGCCGATAATGTAGAGGTGCATTATATAAGCAGGAATGTGTGGTTCACTACTCTACAGGACGCCTCTCTTCTAAATTGGCTTGGCAAAAGTCTAGCTGAATTCTAGTCCTTTCAAGTCTTCGAAAAGCGCCGTTAGGTTTTGTGCGGGTTGCAGAGTCGGTTTTAAAAGAGGCAAAGACCCGCCGTTACTTTTGTCCAATTCAACAAGAGGGCACTCTTGATTGAACTGCTCGGTAATGGTATCTGCGATACCTTGTTGTTCTGCTGAGATCTGAAGCAGTACATTCTGCTTTATTTGCTGCTGCTCTGCTTCAGATATTTCGTAGTCTTCTTGGGTGAAGCTTTTGAAATAGAACGTACCTGACAAGCTTTGATCGAGCACGAGACTTCCAGTCTCGACGCAGACTTGAATTTCCTCGGCAGCGATGTCGAACGACCACTCTAGACTTTCCGCTATTTGCGACGCGGTGCAACCAGAGAAGTGGCGGTATCGTTGGATAGTCGGCGCGTCTGCCACTCCGCTTAATTCCACCGTGAATTTCTTGCGATAAAACTCCTGCTCATAGCTTCTCAAGAATTCCAAAATGTAGTCTTGCGCGATTTCGCGAGATGTATTGCGATACGCCACAATAACCAAGCCCGAGTTGGCATATTTTCGCAGGACAACTGGCAAGTCCATCGCGTTTAAAGCATCAAGGGCCTTGGTGAATCCGGTCGGGTCCAAAAGCGGAGTTCCGTAGCCGTAGGAAGCAACCAAGAAGCGGTTATAGCTCGCGAATAAGCCCTGAGCAGTGATCATTGACGATGGCTTATAGAATCGCTCACTTACTAGGTATTCGCTAATCTGACGAGCTAATTCCTGCAGTTGTGCGAACATGGAGTGATTGGACGAGAGCGAAGGCGCAAGTACCGTTGAAGTTGCATCACCAGCAAGGGCATCGGTCAAGCGAAGCAAGTCCAGATACTTGAGCATGAGCTGCTCAAAGTCAAGCAATGAGGTAGAAAGAAGTTCGTCGTTTTGGTGACGCTGTCGCTCACCACGTTGTTCCAATCCGTGGATACCGAAAAAGGACACGTCTTTTTTGGATTCCTGGGCTGGTTCTAGTAACTTGCCGTCTTTATTTACAGCGCCGACACGCTGTAACCTTTCCCACTTGAACTTTTCGAGAGCGGTGGATAATTCTCTCGCAAAGTCTCCGGACCCTCCATCACGGAAACTGAGTTTTATGTATGGCTCATTCTCTGTGTATTCCTCTGTTCGGTTTTCCAAGTCAAGAGAAATCTGTCGTAGCTTTAGTAGAAGGCTGGGCAGGACACTTCGCAGACTAAGCTCCGCGCCACACATTTCACAGTTTTTGAGCATAGGATGGTTTATGAATGTGCAGGTGGGGCACTGATCGTCACGAGCAGGCGCAGCCTCTTGCGACGGAAGGTCGGCTTGTGTTTTCCGGTCTTGCCACATGTTATCAACACCGCACGCGCTGCACTTCATGACAGGTGCTTGATCAGGACCGGCGAAATTGACATATGAACAGATACGACACACCCATTGCGTCTGCAAAGAAGAAGGAGAATTTGCTGGGATAATATTCTCCAGGTTTGATGGTTTACAAAGGAAAACCTTGACTTTCGGAGAGGACCTCAAGAAGCGGTCCACCGGCTCGACGCGGAGAACGTGATCAAAACTCATAGCCATGGACTTTTCAGAAGCCTCATTATCGAGATAGATAATGCGTTTGTTGGTGAGATACACGCGGCCGTTCTGGCGGCCTAGAATCTTTGCTTTGCCTTGATAAAGGCCGACATGATTCTGCACCAAGATGACGGCTTCCTCGCCCTCAAGAACCGGTCTGTTACTTTTATTGACAAGCACGGGCGACCATAGTTGGGTGAATGATTGCATGCATCCACAGTACCGCAATTGCAAGCTGTGATGGCCGATGTCCGGTGTTGGTGTTGCTCGGAGTTAAAGCGACGGCGACTGCATGAAGGATCATCTGCCACGATTATAATGCAATTTCGCCGCACAATTATGCCCAACATCTCACAGCAATAAATACACTGCATTGAATTCGCTTCCATCGCCGAAGCGACGGCCGAGCTTTTTTTCCGCCTCTCTCGTCATCCAAGCAAAACCTCAGCAACAGCTACGGCGGCACTTGTGTAAAGCCAGAAAAAAGGAGCAACGCGCTATTGATGGGGTTCGCACGATAAGTGAAGCTCGAAAAGTAAAAAGTAAGCGACACTGGCAGGGTTCGAACCTGCGCGGGTAAACCCATTGGAACCTGCATCCAACGCCTTAACCACTCGGCCACAGTATCGTTTTCGATTCCTAAAACAAAATAAGGTTAATCACAAGCATATAAGTCAAGTTTTGCCTTGATGTTCAAGACTGGGTTTTATCACAGAGGCGGATCAGGAGCAATTTATTGGTCACAAGATTCATCGTGAGAGTATAGCGCAACCCGGTCAATACATTAGGGTGTTTCAAACCTTATCCTGGAAGTCTAATTTGTCAGTCGGATAGTTGTTGATAAACATGTTGCAGATGATGTTAATCAACTGCTCTTTAAAAGCCGAGTGTAGCTAGTAAAAGTTCCGAGCGGCATCTTTATATGCTGCTAACTATCGTGAGACACTTGGTGCGTCACTGGCCCAACTCTCATGCTTTCGGCAAACAAGGTCCAGGTCTCGCTTCTAGACGAAAAGATCTGGTCGAAACACACATGCATTTAACGAGAAAGCCCAAGATTTTTACTTGCCTTCAAAATCCGACATCAAGCTGCTCTACGGGGCGTTGAGATAACCTGGGCATCTTTCTGCGTATGTTCTTCGCTGAACATAGACAGCGTTTCGTATCTAGACCTAGGGGATCAAACATGCCACCCATACGGGGCGCCTTTCGAGTCGTGTTATAAGAAAATAAGCACTGATGGAGCAAAGGAAAGAAACAACAAGGTAATGCTGCTACCGTAGGTGAAGGTATCGGCATGGACTGAGCAGGTCTGTAGGAAAAAAATTGCAACCATTTTATTTTTGTCGGTCTTGTTCCTTGAAGGTTGTTGGCGGCCAATTCAGGTCACCTGATTCGTTCTAGTTTGGGAGCGGAAGCGGAGGTACTGCGGGTGCGTGGAGAGGGAAGCACACAGTATTAGAAATAGATTTCTTGTTAGACGGCGTAAGGAGACTCCCCCCAATCGGCGGAATCCCCCTCTTATATATTCTACTCTAATTATTATTATTGCCAGCGACCATTCCACGCAGCGCGCCTCACCTCGGCTGACCCGCTCACTCCTTCCGCTCACGTAAGCTGATCGCCCGCGGTTTCCTATTCGGGATGCCTGGAGGCACCTGACCAGATCATACAACCAACACTCCCTTGAAGTCGAGCCGCTATGCGTCCATATCGTCTCGTCTTCCCCATCGCGAAGCGTGGTTGCCCGGTCAAGGCTCCAAGCGCCGAATCACCTCCTCTCCTAATAACTTTTTCCTCAGCTCCACAAACTGAGCTCT